>JAPHNG010000492.1:0-14022 GCA_027405835.1 Asclepias syriaca
GATGAACTTTGAAGCGTTACATTCGTTATTAGATTAATTGTAATGTGATTGAACTACTTTTGTGCCTTACATGTTGAAGAAGTAACCAAATAACTTCTTATTTCAAGATTCAAGTGCATTACTTGCGTTGAAATTAAAACCAAATATGAATTAAATTTGATCAACTTTAAAAAGTTACATTCATTATATTTGATTCATTTAAATGTTATTAGCTACTTTTGTGCCTTACATGTTGAAAAAGTATAAAAAAACATCTTATTTCAAAATTCAAGTGCATTACTTGCGTTGAAATTAAAATCAATTTGACCTAAATTTGATGAACTTTGAAGCTTTACATCGTTATATTAGATTCAATGTAATGTGATTTAACTACTTTTGTGCCTTACATATGAAAAAGTAACAAATAACTTCTTATTTCAAGATTCAAGTGCATTACTTGCGTTGAAATTAAAACCAAATTTGACTTAAATTTGATCAACTTTAAAACGTTATATTCTTTATATTGAATCTATTAAATGTTATTTAACTACTTTGTGCCTTACATGTCGAAAAAGTAACCAAATAACTTGTTATTTCAAGATTTAGGTGAATGAAATTGCGTTGAATTTCAAACATAATTTGACTTAATTGATGAAATTTGAAATGTTACATTCGTTATATTAGATTCATTTATTGTGGTTTAACTACTTTTGTGACTTACATGTTGAAAAAGTAACCAAAATAATTCTTATTTCAGATCAAGTGCATTACTTGCGTTGAATTAAAACCAAATAAGACTTAAATTTGATAACTTTTAAGCGTTACATTCGTTATATTAGATTCATTGTAATGATTTGACTACTTTGTACCGTACATGTTGAAAAGTAACCAAATAACTTCTTATTTAAGATTCAAGTGAATTACTTGCGTTGAAATTCAAACCAAATTGACCTAAATTTGATGAACTTTGAAGCGTTACATTCGTTATTAGATTCATTGTAATATGATTTAACTACTTTTGTGCCTTACAGTTGAAAAAGTAACCAAATAATTCTTATTTCAAGATTCAAGTGAATTACTTGCGTTGAAATTCAAACCAAATTTGACCTAAATTTGATGAACTTTTAAGCGGCCTTCGTTATCTTAGATTCATTGTAATGTGGTTTAACTACTTTGTGCCTTACATGTTGAAGAAGTACCAAATAACTTATTTCAAGATTCAAGTGCATTACTTGCGTGAAATTAAAACCAAATATGACTTAAATTTGATCAACTCTAAAACGTTACATTCATTATATTTGATTCATTTAAATGTTATTTAACTACTTTTGTGCCTTGCATGTCGAAAAAGTAAAATAACAAATAACTTGTTATTCAAGATTTAGGTGAATGAAATTGTGTTGAATTTCAAACATAATTGATAATTGATTTGATGAAATTTGAAATGTTACATTCGTTATATTAGATTCATTGTAATGTGATTTAACTACTTTTGTGACTTACATGTTGAAAAAGTAACCAAATAACTTCTTATTTCAAGATTCAAGTGCATACTTGCGTTGAAATTAAACCAAATATGACTTAAATTTGATAACTTTAAAACGTTACATTCATTATATTTGATTCATAAATGTTATTTAACTACTTTTGTGCCTTACATGTCGAAAAAGAAACCAAATAACTTGTTATTTCAAGATTTAGGTGAATGAAATTGCGTGGAATTTCAAACATAATTTGACTTAAATTTGAAGAAATTTGAAATGTTACATTCATTATATTAGATTCATTGTTATGTTATTTAACTACTTTTGTGACTTACATGTGAAAAAGGAACCAAATAACTTCTTATTTCAAGATTCAAGTGAATTACTTGCGTTGAAATTCAAACCAAATTTGACCTAAAGTTGATGAACTTTCAAGCGTTACATTCGTTGTATTAGATTCATTGTAATGTGATTTAACTACTTTTGTGCCTTACATGTTGAAATAGTCACCAAATAACTTCTTATTTCAAGATTCAAGTGCATTACTTGCGTTTAAATTAAAACCAAATATGACTTAAATTTGATCAACTTTAAAACGTTACATTCATTATATTTGATTCATTTAAATGTTATTTAACTATTTTGTGATTACATGTTGAAAAGTAACCAAATAACATCTTATTTCAAATTCAAGTGCATTATTTTTGTTGAAATTCAAACCAAATGACCTAAATTTGATGAAATTTGAAGCGTTAAATTTGTTAATTAGATTCAATGTAACGTGATTTAACTACTTTTGTGCCTTAATGTTGAAAAAGTAACAAATACTTCTTATTTCAAGATTCAAGTGAATTACTTGCGTTGAAATTCAAACCAATTTGACCTTTAATGATTGATGAACTTTGAAACGTTACATTCGTTATATTAGATTCATTATAATGTGATTTAACTACTTTTGTGCCTTACATGTTGAAGAAGTAACCAAATAACTTCTTATTTCAAGATTCAAGTGCATTACTTGCGTTGAAATTAAAACCAAATATGACTTAAATTTGATCACTTTAAAACGTTACATTCATATATTTGATTCATTTAATGTTATTTAACTACTTTTGTGCCTTACATGTTTAAAAAGTAACCAATAACATCTTATTTCAAAATTCAAGTGCATTATTGCGTTGAAATTCAAACCAAATTTGACCTAAATTTGATGAACTTTGAAGCGTTACATTCGTTATATTAGATTCAATGTAATGTGATTTAACTACTTTTGTGCCTTACATGTTGAAATAGTTACCAAATAACTTCTTATTTCAAGATTCATGTGCCACTTGCGTTGAAATTAAACCAAATGACTTAAATTGAAAACTTTAAAACTTATATTCTTCATATTTGATCATTTAAATGTTATTTAACTACTTTTGTGCCTTACATGTCAAAAAGTAAACAAATAACTGTTATTTCAAGATTAAGTGATTGAAATTGCGTTGAATTTCAAACATATTTGATTAAATTTGATGAAATTTGAAATGTTACATTCGTTATATTAGATTCATTGTAATGTGATTTAACTACTTTTGTGACTTACATGTTGAAAAAGTAACCAATAACTTACTATTTCAAGATTCAAGTGCATTACTTGCGTTAAAATTCAAACCAAATTTGACTTAAATTTGATCAACTTTAAAATGTTATATTCTTTATATTTGAATCATTTAAATGTTTTTAACTACTTTGTGCCTTACATGTCGAAAAAGTAACCAAATAACTTGTTATTCATGATTTAGTTGAATGAAATTGCGTTGAATTTCAAACATAATTTGACTTAAATTTGATGAAATTTGAAATGTTACATTTGTTATATTAGATTCATTGTAATGTGATTTAACTACTTTTGTGACTTACATGTTGAAAAAGTAACCAAATAACTTCTTATTTCAAGATTCAAGTGCATTACTTGCGTGAAATTAAAACCAAATAAGACTTAAATTTGATAACTTTTAAGCGTTACATTCGTTATACTATAGATTCATTGTAATGTGATTAGCTACTTTTGTGCCTTACATGTTGAAAAAGTAACCAAATAACTTTTATTTCAAGATTCAAGTGAATTACTTGCGTTGAAATTCGAACCAAATTTGACCTAAAGTTGATGAACTTTCAAGCGTTACATTCGTTGTATTAGATTTTTGTAATGTGATTTAACTACTTTTGTGCCTTACATGTTGAAATAGTCACCAATAACTTCTTATTTCAAGATTCAAGTGCATTACTTGCGTTTAAATTAAAACCAAATATGACTTAAATTTGATCAACTTTAAAACGTTACATTATATTGATTCATTTAAATGTTATTAACTATTTTTGTGACTTACATGTTCAAAAAGTAACAAATAACATCTTATTTCAAAATTAGGCATACTGCGTTGAAATTCAAACCAATTTGACCTAAATTTGATGAACTTTGAAGCGTTACATTCGTTATATTAGATTCAATGTAATGTGATTTAACTACTTTTGTGCCTTACATGTTGAAATAGTCACCAAATAACTTCTTATTTCAAGATTCAAGTGCTTGCGTTGAAATTAAAACCAATATGACTTAAATTGTTAACTTTAAAACGTTACATTCGTTATATTTGATTCATTAAATGTTATTTAACTATTTTGTGCCTTACATGTCGAAAAAGAAACCAAATAACTTGTTATTTCAAGATTTAGGTGAATGAAATTGCGTGGAATTTCAAACATAATTTGACTTAAATTTGAAGAAATTTGAAATGTTACATTCATTATATTAGATTCATTGTAATGTTATTTAACTACTTTTGTGACTTACATGTTGAAAAAGGAACCAAATAACTTCTTATTTCAAGATTCAAGTGAATTACTTGCGTTGAAATTCAAACCAAATTTGACCTTAATTTGATGAACTTTGAAGCGTTACATTCGTTATATTAGATTAATTGTAATGTGATTGAACTACTTTTGTGCCTTACATGTTGAAGAAGTAACCAAATAACTTCTTATTTCAAGATTCAAGTGCATTACTTGCGTTGAAATTAAAACCAAATATGAATTAAATTTGATCAACTTTAAAAAGTTACATTCATTATATTTGATTCATTTAAATGTTATTTAGCTACTTTTGTGCCTTACATGTTGAAAAGTAACGAAATGACATCTTATTTCAAAATTCAAGTGCATTACTTGCGTTGAAATTAAAATCAAATTTGACCTAAATTTGATGAACTTTGAAGCTTTACATTCGTTATATTAGATTCAATGTAATGTGATTTAACTACTTTTGTGCCTTACATTGAAAAAGTAACCAAATAATTCTTATTTCAAGATTCAAGGCATTACTTGCGTTGAAATTAAAACCAAATTTGACTTAAATTTGATCAACTTTAAAACGTTATATTCTTTATTTGATCATAAATGTTATTTAACTACTTTTGTGCCTTACATGTCGAAAAAGTAACCAAATAACTTGTTATTTCAAGATTTAGGTGAATGAAATTGCGTTGAATTTCAAAATAATTGACTTAAATTTGATGAAATTTGAAATGTTACATTCGTTATATTAGATTCATTTTATTGTGGTTTAACTACTTTTGTGACTTACATGTTGAAAAAGTAACCAAATAAACTTCTTTCAAGATTCAAGTGCATTACTTGCGTGAAATTAAAACCAAATAAGACTTAAATTTGATTAACTTTTAAGCGTTACATTCGTTATATTAGATTTTGTATATGATTGACTACTTTTGTACCGTACATGTTGAAAAAGTATCCAAATAACTTCTTATTTCAAGATTCAAGTGAATTACTTGCGTTGAAATTCAAACCAAATTTGACCTAAATTTGATGAACTTTGAAGCGTTACATTCGTTATATTAGATTCATTGTAATATGATTTAACTACTTTTGTGCCTTACATGTTGAAAAAGTAACCAAATAACTTCTTATTTCAAGATTCAAGTGAATTACTTGCGTTGAAATTCAAACCAAATTTGACCTAAATTTGATGAACTTTGAAGCGTTGCCTTCGTTATATTAGATTCATTGTAGAAGTAACCAAATTATTTCTTATTTCAAGATTCAAGTGCATTACTTGCGTTGAAATTAAAACCAAATATGACTTAAATTTGATCAACTTTAAAACGTTACATTCATTATATTTGATTCATTTAAATGTTATTTAACTACTTTTGTGCCTTGCATGTCGAAAAATTAACCAAATAACTTGTTATTTCAAGATTTAGGTGAATGAAATTGCGTTGAATTTCAAACATAATTTGACTTAAATTTGATGAAATTTGAAATGTTACATTCGTTATATTAGATTCATTGTAATGTGATTTAACTACTTTTGTGACTTACATGTTGAAAAAGTAACCAAATAACTTCTTATTTCAAGATTCAAGTGCTTGCGTTGAAATTAAAACCAAATATGACTTAAATTTGATTAACTTTAAAACGTTACATTCGTTATATTTGATTCATATAAATGTTATTTAACTACTTTTGTGCCTTACATGTCGAAAAAGAAACCAAATAACTTGTTATTTCAAGATTTAGGTGAATGAAATTGCGTGGAATTTCAAACATAATTTGACTTAAATTTGAAGAAATTTGAAATGTTACATTCATTATATTAGATTCATTGTAATGTTATTTAACTACTTTTGTGACTTACATGTTGAAAAAGGAACCAAATAACTTCTTATTTCAAGATTCAAGTGAATTACTTGCGTTGAAATTCAAACCAAATTTGACCTTAATTTGATGAACTTTGAAGCGTTACATTCGTTATTAGATTAATTAATTGTAATGTGATTTAACTACTTTTGTGCCTTACATGTTGAAGAAGTAACCAAATAACTTCTTATTTCAAGATTCAAGTGCATTACTTGCGTTGAAATTAAAACCAAATATGAATTAAATTTGATCAACTTTAAAAAGTTACATTCATTATATTTGATTCATTTAAATGTTATTTAACTACTTTTGTGCCTTACATGTTGAAAAAGTAACCAAATAACATCTTATTTCAAAATTCAAGTGCATTACTTGCGTTGAAATTAAAATCAAATTTGACCTAAATTTGATGAACTTTGAAGCGTTACATTCGTTATATTAGATTCAATGTAATGTGATTTAACTACTTTTGTGCCTTACATATTGAAAAAGTAACCAAATAACTTCTTATTTCAAGATTCAAGTGCATTACTTGCGTTGAAATTAAAACCAAATTTGACTTAAATTTGATCAACTTTAAAACGTTATATTCTTTATATTTGAATCATATAAATGTTATTTAACTACTTTTGTGCCTTACATGTCGAAAAAGTAACCAAATAACTTGTTATTTCAAGATTTAGGTGAATGAAATTGCGTTGAATTTCAAACATAATTTGACTTAAATTTGATGAAATTTGAAATGTTACATTCGTTATATTAGATTCATTTATTGTGGTTAACTACTTTTGTGACTTACATGAAAAGTAACCAAATAACTTCTTATTTCAAGATTCAAGTGCATTACTTGCGTTGAAATTAAAACCAAATAAGACTTAAATTTGATTAACTTTTAAGCGTTACATTCGTTATATTAGATTCATTGTAATATGATTTGACTACTTTTGTACCGTACATGTTGAAAAAGTAACCAAATAACTTCTTATTTCAAGATTCAAGTGAATTACTTGCGTTGAAATTCAAACCAAATTTGACCTAAATTTGATGAACTTTGAAGCTTACATTCGTTATATTAGATTCATTGTAATATGATTTAACTACTTTTGTGCCTTACAAGTTGAAAAAGTAACCAAATAACTTCTTATTTCAAGATTCAAGTGAATTACTTGCGTTGAAATTCAAACCAAATTTGACCTAAATTTGATGAACTTTTAAGCGTTGCCTTCGTTATATTAGATTCATTGTAATGTGGTTTAACTACTTTTGTGCCTTACATGTTGAAGAAGTTACCAAATAATTTCTTATTTCAAGATTCAAGTGCATTACTTGCGTTGAAATTAAAACCAAATATGACTTAAATTTGATCAACTTTAAAACGTTACATTCATTATATTTGATTCATTTAAATGTTATTTAACTATTTTTGTGACTTACATGTTCAAAAAGTAACCAAATAACATCTTATTTCAAAATTCAAGTGCATTATTTTTGTTGAAATTCAAACCAAATTTGACCTAAATTTGATGAAATTTGAAGCGTTAAATTTGTTATATTAGATTCAATGTAACGTGATTTAACTACTTTTGTGCCTTAAATGTTGAAAAAGTAACAAAATAACTTCTTATTTCAAGATTCAAGTGAATTACTTGCGTTGAAATTCAAACCAAATAAGAAGAAATTTGAAATGTTACATTCATTATATTAGATTCATTGTAATGTTATTTAACTACTTTTGTGACTTACATGTTGAAAAAGGAACCAAATAACTTCTTATTTCAAGATTCAAGTGAATTACTTGCGTTGAAATTCAAACCAAATTTGACCTTAATTTGATGAACTTTGAAGCGTTACATTCGTTATATTAGATTAATTGTAATGTGATTGAACTACTTTTGTGCCTTACATGTTGAAGAAGTAACCAAATAACTTCTTATTTCAAGATTCAAGTGCATTACTTGCGTTGAAATTAAAACCAAATATGAATTAAATTTGATCAACTTTAAAAAGTTACATTCATTATATTTGATTCATTTAAATGTTATTTAGCTACTTTTGTGCCTTACATGTTGAAAAAGTAACGAAATGACATCTTATTTCAAAATTCAAGTGCATTACTTGCGTTGAAATTAAAATCAAATTTGACCTAAATTTGATGAACTTTGAAGCTTTACATTCGTATAGATCAATGTAATGTGATTTAACTACTTTTGTGCCTTACATATTGAAAAAGTAACCAAATAATTTCTTATTTCAAGATTCAAGTGCATTACTTGCGTTGAAATTAAAACCAAATTTGACTTAAATTTGATCAACTTTAAAACGTTATATTCTTTATATTTGAATCATATAAATGGTTATTTAACTACTTTTGTGCCTTACATGTCGAAAAAAGAACCAATAACTTGTTATTTCAAGATTTAGGTGAATGAAATTGCGTTGAATTTCAAACATTTGACTTAAATTTGATGAAATTTGAAATGTTACATTCGTTATATTAGATTCATTTTATTGTGGTTTAACTACTTTTGTGACTTACATGTTGAAAAAGTAACCAAATAACTTCTTATTTCAAGATTCAAGTGCATTACTTGCGTTGAAATTAAAACCAAATAAGACTTAAATTTGATTAACTTTTAAGCGTTACATTCGTTATATTAGATTCATTGTAATATGATTTGACTACTTTTGTACCGTACATGTTGAAAAAGTAACCAAATAACTTCTTATTTCAAGATTCAAGTGAATTACTTGCGTTGAAATTCAAACCAAATTTGACCTAAATTTGATGAACTTTGAAGCGTTACATTCGTTATATTAGATTCATTGTAATATGATTTAACTACTTTTGTGCCTTACAAGTTGAAATAGTCACCAAATAACTTCTTATTTCAAGATTCAAGTGCATTACTTGCGTTTAAATTAAAACCAAATATGACTTAAATTTGATCAACTTTAAAACGTTGCCTTCGTTATATTTGATTCATTTAAATGTTATTTAACTATTTTTGTGCCTTACATGTTCAAAAAGTAACCAAATAACATCTTATTTCAAAATTCAAGTGCATTACTTGCGTTGAAATTCAAACCAAATTTGACCTAAATTTGATGAACTTTGAAGCGTTACATTCGTTATATTAGATTCAATGTAATGTGATTTAACTACTTTTGTGCCTTACATGTTGAAATAGTCACCAAATAACTTCTTATTTCAAGATTCAAGTGCTTGCGTTGAAATTAAAACCAAATATGACTTAAATTTGATTAACTTTAAAACGTTACATTCGTTATATTTGATTCATATAAATGTTATTTAACTACTTTTGTGCCTTACATGTCGAAAAAGAAACCAAATAACTTGTTATTTCAAGATTTAGGTGAATGAAATTGCGTGGAATTTCAAACATAATTTGACTTAAATTTGAAGAAATTTGAAATGTTACATTCATTATATTAGATTCATTGTAATGTTATTTAACTACTTTTGTGACTTACATGTTGAAAAAGGAACCAAATAACTTCTTATTTCAAGATTCAAGTGAATTACTTGCGTTGAAATTCAAACCAAATTTGACCTTAATTTGATGAACTTTGAAGCGTTACATTCGTTATATTAGATTAATTGTAATGTGATTGAACTACTTTTGTGCCTTACATGTTGAAGAAGTAACCAAATAACTTCTTATTTCAAGATTCAAGTGCATTACTTGCGTTGAAATTAAAACCAAATATGAATTAAATTTGATCAACTTTAAAAAGTTACATTCATTATATTTGATTCATTTAAATGTTATTTAGCTACTTTTGTGCCTTACATGTTGAAAAAGTAACGAAATGACATCTTATTTCAAAATTCAAGTGCATTACTTGCGTTGAAATTAAAATCAAATTTGACCTAAATTTGATGAACTTTGAAGCTTTACATTCGTTATATTAGATTCAATGTAATGTGATTTAACTACTTTTGTGCCTTACATATTGAAAAAGTAACCAAATAATTTCTTATTTCAAGATTCAAGTGCATTACTTGCGTTGAAATTAAAACCAAATTTGACTTAAATTTGATCAACTTTAAAACGTTATATTCTTTATATTTGAATCATATAAATGTTATTTAACTACTTTTGTGCCTTACATGTCGAAAAAGTAACCAAATAACTTGTTATTTCAAGATTTAGGTGAATGAAATTGCGTTGAATTTCAAACATAATTTGACTTAAATTTGATGAAATTTGAAATGTTACATTCGTTATATTAGATTCATTTTATTGTGGTTTAACTACTTTTGTGACTTACATGTTGAAAAAGTAACCAAATAACTTCTTATTTCAAGATTCAAGTGCATTACTTGCGTTGAAATTAAAACCAAATAAGACTTAAATTTGATTAACTTTTAAGCGTTACATTCGTATATTATTCATTGTAATATGATTTGACTACTTTTGTACCGTACATGTTGAAAAAGTAACCAAATAACTTCTTATTTCAAGATTCAAGTGAATTACTTGCGTTGAAATTCAAACCAAATTTGACCTAAATTTGATGAACTTTGAAGCGTTACATTCGTTATATTAGATTCATTGTAATATGATTTAACTACTTTTGTGCCTTACAAGTTGAAAAAGTAACCAAATAACTTCTTATTTCAAGATTCAAGTGAATTACTTGCGTTGAAATTCAAACCAAATTTGACCTAAATTTGATGAACTTTTAAGCGTTGCCTTCGTTATATTAGATTCATTGTAATGTGGTTTAACTACTTTTGTGCCTTACATGTTGAAGAAGTTACCAAATAATTTCTTATTTCAAGATTCAAGTGCATTACTTGCGTTGAAATTAAAACCAAATATGACTTAAATTTGATCAACTCTAAAACGTTACATTCATTATATTTGATTCATTTAAATGTTATTTAACTACTTTTGTGCCTTGCATGTCGAAAAATTAACCAAATAACTTGTTATTTCAAGATTTAGGTGAATGAAATTGTGTTGAATTTCAAACATAATTTGACTTAAATTTGATGAAATTTGAAATGTTACATTCGTTATATTAGATTCATTGTAATGTGATTTAACTACTTTTGTGACTTACATGTTGAAAAAGTAACCAAATAACTTCTTATTTCAAGATTCAAGTGCATTACTTGCGTTGAAATTAAAACCAAATATGACTTAAATTTGATTAACTTTAAAACGTTACATTCATTATATTTGATTCATATAAATGTTATTTAACTACTTTTGTGCCTTACATGTCGAAAAAGAAACCAAATAACTTGTTATTTCAAGATTTAGGTGAATGAAATTGCGTGGAATTTCAAACATAATTTGACTTAAATTTGAAGAAATTTGAAATGTTACATTCATTATATTAGATTCATTGTTATGTTATTTAACTACTTTTGTGACTTACATGTTGAAAAAGGAACCAAATAACTTCTTATTTCAAGATTCAAGTGAATTACTTGCGTTGAAATTCAAACCAAATTTGACCTAAAGTTGATGAACTTTCAAGCGTTACATTCGTTGTATTAGATTCATTGTAATGTGATTTAACTACTTTTGTGCCTTACATGTTGAAATAGTCACCAAATAACTTCTTATTTCAAGATTCAAGTGCATTACTTGCGTTTAAATTAAAACCAAATATGACTTAAATTTGATCAACTTTAAAACGTTACATTCATTATATTTGATTCATTTAAATGTTATTTAACTATTTTTGTGACTTACATGTTCAAAAAGTAACCAAATAACATCTTATTTCAAAATTCAAGTGCATTATTTTTGTTGAAATTCAAACCAAATTTGACCTAAATTTGATGAAATTTGAAGCGTTAAATTTGTTATATTAGATTCAATGTAACGTGATTTAACTACTTTTGTGCCTTAAATGTTGAAAAAGTAACAAAATAACTTCTTATTTCAAGATTCAAGTGAATTACTTGCGTTGAAATTCAAACCAAATTTGACCTAAATTTGATGAACTTTGAAACGTTACATTCGTTATATTAGATTCATTATAATGTGATTTAACTACTTTTGTGCCTTACATGTTGAAGAAGTAACCAAATAACTTCTTATTTCAAGATTCAAGTGCATTACTTGCGTTGAAATTAAAACCAAATATGACTTAAATTTGATCAACTTTAAAACGTTACATTCATTATATTTGATTCATTTAAATGTTATTTAACTACTTTTGTGCCTTACATGTTTAAAAAGTAACCAAATAACATCTTATTTCAAAATTCAAGTGCATTACTTGCGTTGAAATTCAAACCAAATTTGACCTAAATTTGATGAACTTTGAAGCGTTACATTCGTTATATTAGATTCAATGTAATGTGATTTAACTACTTTTGTGCCTTACATGTTGAAATAGTTACCAAATAACTTCTTATTTCAAGATTCATGTGCCACTTGCGTTGAAATTAAAACCAAATTTGACTTAAATTTGATCAACTTTAAAACATTATATTCTTCATATTTGAATCATTTAAATGTTATTTAACTACTTTTGTGCCTTACATGTCAAAAAGTAACAAAATAACTTGTTATTTCAAGATTTAAGTGATTGAAATTGCGTTGAATTTCAAACATAATTTGACTTAAATTTGATGAAATTTGAAATGTTACATTCGTTATATTAGATTCATTGTAATGTGATTTAACTACTTTTGTGACTTACATGTTGAAAAAGTAACCAATAACTTACTATTTCAAGATTCAAGTGCATTACTTGCGTTAAAATTCAAACCAAATTTGACTTAAATTTGATCAACTTTAAAATGTTATATTCTTTATATTTGAATCATTTAAATGTTATTTAACTACTTTTGTGCCTTACATGTCGAAAAAGTAACCAAATAACTTGTTATTTCATGATTTAGTTGAATGAAATTGCGTTGAATTTCAAACATAATTTGACTTAAATTTGATGAAATTTGAAATGTTACATTTGTTATATTAGATTCATTGTAATGTGATTTAACTACTTTTGTGACTTACATGTTGAAAAAGTAACCAAATAACTTCTTATTTCAAGATTCAAGTGCATTACTTGCGTTGAAATTAAAACCAAATAAGACTTAAATTTGATTAACTTTTAAGCGTTACATTCGTTATACTAGATTCATTGTAATGTGATTTAGCTACTTTTGTGCCTTACATGTTGAAAAAGTAACCAAATAACTTCTTATTTCAAGATTCAAGTGAATTACTTGCGTTGAAATTCGAACCAAATTTGACCTAAAGTTGATGAACTTTCAAGCGTTACATTCGTTGTATTAGATTCTTTGTAATGTGATTTAACTACTTTTGTGCCTTACATGTTGAAATAGTCACCAAATAACTTCTTATTTCAAGATTCAAGTGCATTACTTGCGTTTAAATTAAAACCAAATATGACTTAAATTTGATCAACTTTAAAACGTTACATTCATTATATTTGATTCATTTAAATGTTATTTAACTATTTTTGTGACTTACATGTTCAAAAAGTAACCAAATAACATCTTATTTCAAAATTCTAGTGCATTATTTTTGTTGAAATTCAAACCAAATTTGACCTAAATTTGATGAAATTTGAAGCGTTAAATTTGTTATATTAGATTCAATGTAACGTGATTTAACTACTTTTGTGCCTTAAATGTTGAAAAAGTAACAAAATAACTTCTTATTTCAAGATTCAAGTGAATTACTTTCGTTGAAATTCAAACCAAATTTGACCTAAATTTGATGAACTTTGAAGCGTTACATTCGTTATATTAGATTCATTATAATGTGATTTAACTACTTTTGTGCCTTACATGTTGAAGAAGTAACCAAATAACTTCTTATTTCAAGATTCAAGT
>JAPHNG010000494.1:0-15000 GCA_027405835.1 Asclepias syriaca
GGGAATGATTTGACTTAGGTGAAAATTTTGACTTTTGGCGGAAAAATTTGAATTTAAGAAGAAATTCGTAATTTCAAAAATTCAAATTCTTGGAGGAAAAATTTGAAAATTAAAAAATTCAAAAAATTTTAAACTTTTGGAGGGAAAAATTCTAGAGAGAGAATTTTTGGAGATGGAAGATAATTTTTTAGTGTAAAAATTATGAGGGGAGTGCCTCTATTTATAGAGGTTTTCTTCCCTCGGGACGCTCTCCCCAGCCTGGACAGCCGCCCAGCTGGCGGGACGCCCCGCTCCGGTTGCCTTGGGTGCATGCCACGCTCGTTTTCAATTTTCATCATTTTTTCGAGCTTCGTTTTATTTTGCATTGTCCTGCAAACTCATTTAGGCAAAAATAATCTTTCAAGATCAAATTAATCATCAACAAATTATCATAGTGGAGCAACTAAACACAAAATTTATTTTTGAAAAATTCTCTTTTCTCTCTTTTTTCATTCAAAATTTCTTTGCCATAATCATTTTTCACCTTTCATACAACAAATATTCATGTTCTTGAAAAATAAATTTGAAAAATAAATCAGAAATGAAAAATTTTCATATAAATTTTTCATCAAGAGCAGAAATCATTTGGATAGAATTTTTGAAAAATTAATAAATACCCATTTATTGTTTTCGAAATAAGGAATAGGATAATGGGTAAATTATTAATTCACATAATGATTCTAAACAGATAATTTAATTGCTTATGAAAAGAAATCTTCCCTTTTTCTTTGCCGTTAGTTCTCATTTCCTTTAGTTCGGCTCTTAATGCTTTTATTTCTTCTCGCTGCCTCATTTGATCGTCTCGTATCTCGCTTAATTCTCGTAATAGGAGTGCATTTCTATCTTCCTGGAGATTCACCAAAGCTCTGAGTTGATCTACACTTGTGGTGATGATATGCATAAATCATATCACTTTTTAGCATGTTTTTAGGTACAATTTAGGGCGAAATTAGAGTTAAATCGTTCTTAATTGATTGTTATTAACACAATTTCGCAGTTTTTGTGATTTTGGAAGTTTTGGGTGAAATATGCAAGAAAATGAAAAATTTCGGGGCAAAACATGATTTTTGAAAGTTCAGAAGTCAGGACGGGCGTCCCGACGTGGTCAAAGGCCCATGACGGGCATCCCGAACCCATGAACTTCCCACAACGTTTTCTGAAGAGAAAATCACTCAGCTTCCCTACTATAAATACCCTAGGCCTTCCTCAGTTGAAATCATCCCTCTCCACTTGATTTGAATCATTCAGTGGCTTCCAGTACACAGTTTTCTACTGTATACTAGTCATTCAGTGATCTCAGGTGTTTTCGTTCAAGTAGATTTTAGTATACGAGAGTTTCTCATGTTCTTTGTTTTCTGAGAGTCTGTCTCAGGATCTTAGAATACAACTAGATAGGGTTCATTTTTAGTATTCATAGAATACCCTGGATTTTGTTAGGAGATCCTAAGAGAGCACTAGGTGATCGAAGAGTTAGTCAACAGAGCTTTTGCTTAAGCCCGGGACGTAAGGTAAAGCAATAGCTGATAGGCTGAGGAAGCGTTCCCTGAAGGTTCTGTCGAGTAGAGTCGGGTCAAGCAGTCCAGGATATACAAGTAGTTGCTCCATCAGCGGACCTAATAAAGGGTGAATACTTTATGGTGGTGGTCCCCTTGTCCCTATCTTTATATTTTTTTCTGTATTTGTCCAAAGGCCAATTTGAATATTAAATTATGATATTATGAATATGTGTTTTGCATGTTGAAGATATTTACATTTTCCGAAAGGTCACCAGCTTAATTATCATTATGACTGTATGTCTATTTGCTCTTTTAAATTAGATGAACGGTTATAGACAACTCCTAACCACGATCTAATCATAACTTGTCTAGTGTAACAGGCCTTATTTTAGGGCTTTGTGTGAGGACAAAAGCATTAAGGTCTGCCATATTAGATAAAATAACCTATAGATCACGATGTTTGTTAGAGTAGTCTAATGAGGCTGAGTTCGTGTGTTTATGCCTGCGTTAGGGCGAGCGGCATGATCTCCTGAGTGACACAGGACTTTCATGGATGTCTTTAGCTCAAACCGTGAGTAGGACGGTCAATGGCGATGGGGCAGTTTATCAAATAACTCAGATGTGGTACACAAGTAGAATCAGTATATAATTGCAACCTAGACCAAGATATATCTAAAATACTCGAAGATAAGTCAATCAACATGTAGAAAACAATATAACATATATCAGAACATTGTTTGTAAAATATTCTTGCATGCTAAATAAACTTGAATCTTGTGTAGAATGGATCAACCTCTCATCAAAGAATTGATGAATGATTGCATAACTGGATAATAAAATGAGAGTTAGGGTAAAAGAATAGTTGCTACTAAACCTTTACCACTTCCCTGAAAGTACGATAATTTCTTAAATTAAAATCATAGGTACTTTCCAACAGACTAGCTACACAATAGGTACTCTGCCATAGGTTTTGATTGATTAAGTGACAATATAGATGCTAAATGTGACAATTAGTAATTCTCAATCCTTAATTATTCATAATCAATATAGGGTAAATAAAACCTATTTTTAGCATATCAATCGGAAATGCATCAGATTTTTGGCACCGTTGCCGGGGAAATATCATAATAAATTTAGGATTCCTGATCAAAATTCTAGAGACTTATAATAGGTAGCGGTAGTAATCTATACCTTAGACATAACACTCACTTTATTCTAGTTAGACAATCAGTTTCCTGGAATATAGGGTTATCATAACTAATTAATTTTAAAAATTATCTAAAATTAAGACATTTAGGATAATCAAATTTTAGAAAATCATTCTAAAACCTTATTAAGGAAATTAAATTGCTTTAAAAAAAAACCCCCGAAAAATATTTTTCTTGTTTTTGATTTTCTTCGTATTTTGTTTCACTCTTTTATTTTATTTTTCATTATTTGTTTTATTATTTGATTCTAACCAAACTCTACACTCATAGATGAAGAGAACAAGAGCAGCTACAAACCAAGCAAAGAAAATTGAAAATCCCAACGCTCTAGTTCGAAAAAAGAAGAAACCAGAAGGACCATCTAGGCCTGAACCAGAAGCACCACGGGAGAACAATCCTCCACAACCTATAAACATTGACTCAAGCCTAGACACTAGTGACTTAGTGAATAGATTCTTGAATACCCGTGAACCCAGTCCTACTGAGGAGGAGGACCCTTCTGAAGAGACCTTTCCTCAAAGAGAAGAACCTCAAAAATCTCCAGCTCACACTCCAGCCCAAGAGTTCCAAAAAATCCACAACCCTTTGACCAAACCCAGAACTTACCAACATCTCCTGAGTATACCCCAACACCTAACGAACAAACACCTTCATCAGGAGGAAGTACTAATGGTTTTCAGTCAGTTTTGTCTGTGCAGATAGATACTTTGACTCACAGGATCTACCAGATGGATCAAATGATCGCAAGCAGATTCTGTCACTCAGACCAGAGCATTCTTAATATCACAGTCAACGTGGACCAACTCAGGGCCACAATAAATCTCCAAGAAAGCCAAGGTGCACTGATACTACGGGAATTAGCTGAAATACGAGAGGAGCAAGGAAGGCAACGTGATGAAATGAGAGCTATGCGAGTATAGATGCGAGAGATAAGGAATAAAGGCCGATAGAAAAAGGGAAGATTCTTTTTATTTTCTGCAGCAAATAAATTGTTTGAACTAAAATTTAATAATTGACCCCTTCTTTTTATTTTCAAAAATTTAAATGGGTCTTTTATTCTATTCAGAAATTTTTCTTCTGAAATTTTTCTTCAAACATTTTTTTTTCAATTCTTTGCGAAAAACAAATGTGTTAAAAATACAATTTATTTTTCATTGATTAAATTGTGTGAATTTAGTCTTTTGTTTTTCTAGAATTTTTGTTGAACAGAAAGTAAGGATATGATTAGGGCAATTATGATTTTTGAAAAGAGAATAGATTGAGAATTTTTCCGAAGGTTTTTAACAACTTCTGTATTATATAGGCTAGCCATGATGATTTGTTAAAAATTATAATTGTTTTTGGTGTATAAAGATTTACAGGAAATTTCGAAAAAAAAAGAAAAAACATTCCCGAGCATCCCAAGGCAGCCAAGACGGGCATCCCGAGGGCGACCCCTCTCTATAAAAACCCAATTTTTCCCATTTTCCTCCAAAACCAAACACCAAAAATCATCTCTCAACAAAACTTCTCTCCAAAAATTTGGCAAACTCTTGAATTTTCAAATTTCAACTTTTCCCTCCAAAATTTGAACTTTTGAATTTCCTTCTAAAATTCGAATCTCCCTCCAAAATTCGAATCTCCCGCCAAAAACTCAAAATCCTTTCCTAAACAAAATCCTCCCTTTTGAACTCAAATTTGCCTCCAGAATTCAAATTTGAATTTTCTTTCCCACCAAATTCTCGAACTTTCTCAAATTCCTTCAACCAAAGGGCTCCAAAACGCGCACGTATCACCTCTTCCATGACTCTCACATCAGTGGCACACCCCTTCATGCTTTTCCCCTCCATTCCGGTGTATCAAGAGAGGTGCCATGGGCACATTGGACGCAGCATACTGGTTGGCAGAACGCTCGACTTGGTAGCAGTTCAGACACTGGGAGTCGAGCGGGAGATCCAGCGCATACTCGACGTACTACCCTACAGTTGAGTCTTCACCATCACCGAGCCGACCTACCTCGAGCTAATTTGTGAGTTTCACGCTTCCTTCACATTCCAGCGAGAGCATATCACATTCCGACCGGGCGGAATGGACCAGTCGATGAGCATGGCCGAGTTCGGCATCACTTTGGGTATTTGGCGGAGAGAGGAGCTGGACACACCTGCCTACACTACGGTTGTATGAGACTTCACCTCTACGGACGTCTCCGCTGCTTGGGCCAAATCTGTACGACTGGTGCCTCCTATCAGCATGGCTTCACGAAAGCCACAGGTATCCACCCGGCCCTTCGCTATTTACATACCATCATAGCACATACTCTAGCAGGTCGACGTACTACCCCAGGGAATGTCACCCAGATGGAGACATTCCTCCTGGCTAATATGCACATGGGCGTTACTGTGGAGATGGCCCGGCTCATTACCGTCATCATGCGGGATTTTACTACAAACACTCGGAAGCAGTGTCTGGGGCTCGGGCCATTCATCACCCGGATAGCTCACTATCTGGAGCTGGATATCGAGGGCTCGAGATTGCTCAGACCACCATTCCCACAGACTTGACTGTTCTACGGAACATGGGAATGGTCATACGGGATGCAGTTGGGTGATACTCCATCCACACGGAATAGCACGGGGAGTCATCAGTACCAAGACCGATAGCAGAGCATACACCACCGACCCAGATGTTCGTGCCACGCACCACCTTTGAGTGACATATGTTGTAGGGGTTGTCGGACCTCACTACCCGACACAGCCAGGATATGGAGAACATTGAGAGGCGGATGGAGATGATGGATGACAGAATCAATAGGACCAACAGTCGGGTCGAGGAGATCTATCAGCAGACCTCCCGATTTACTAAAAACCCTGTGGTCTACTTCTGGCCACCTGATCATGATGAGCCCGGTTCTTAGTTTCTCCTTTCCTTTTTCTTTCTTTCATTTTTTACATTATGTGTGATTATGTGATAAGTCTGGACTGTATGAAATATGAATCTTTGTATGCAAAACGTTGATTTGTATGACATAACAGCATTGTTCTTGTATTCTACTTTGTTATTTCTATTACCTTTTTGTTTTGTTGTTCTATTTTCTGTCTCTTACCCTTAGTTACTCAAATAAGTGTGGGGTAAGAATTTTATATGTTATGTTTTCCAACTCCTGTTTTTCAAATAAGTGTGGGGTGATAGGATATGCATGAACACTGAGGACAGTGTAAACCTTAAGTGTGGGGTAGCAGTGCACAGTGCACTGTAGTAGTAAAATTTTGCATATTATCCTATATTTCTCACTCAAATTGCACCCTTCCAAAAAAAATTCAAAAATTTTCACTCTTTCAGACTTCAAAATGCAGTATTGATTGGAATAAGAAATGCTTATGTCTATGATACATGTGAGTAGAGCATTATGATCAATAGGAAACAAGTTGATAACTTTACTGAATTCCTCAATTAGAAATAGGGAATTCCTGATAATTGAGCACAACCTAGTTTGGATTAGAGACATCAACCAAATACCTTTTCGAGACTTAACTAAATAATATTAGACCGGTTGAGGATATATTAGCAATTTGAATGACTAGATGATACTCTGAGCTAGAAGTAAAAAAGTTAAATAAATAGGGTAGTTTGCAAGCATCCTTTGCTACTTGAGCACTGCTCCTTAAGGGAACTTAAAGCCTAATGCGCTACATGGGTAGTTAAAGTTGATGTGTGAAAGCGAACACAAAAATACCCTGAACAATCAATCTAAAAATACATAGCCCAGTGTGTTCTTTTATTGAAAATTTAAATTGAAAAGCCTTGACACCAAAGCTCAGAACTCAGAAGGTTGATTGTTGCTGTTATGTCCAACGACTGGTCGAAGTATTATATGGTAAGAGCTAAGAGAAGACTATATTGTGTTGACAATCTAGTCTAGACTAATACACACACTACACATTGGGAAGACCTCATGACTAAGAGTAGAGTTCAGTCTAGTTATTGAATTGTTAAACCTTCAAGACCACGATAATCTACTAAGACATTTGAGACATTGTCATGGAAACTTAACCAATCATGCATGTTTTTGTGAATCATCTGACTCAGTGATCAATTTTGGCATAAAACATTGCTAGGAATTTTAAATGACTGCACCTATGATTTAAAATTCAATAATTTCATGTAGACTTTGCTTGAGGACAAGCAAAAAGCTAAGTGTGGGGTTATATGATATGCATAAATCATATCACTTTTTTAGCATATTTTTATGCACACATTAGGGCAAAATTGGAGTTAAATCATTCTTAATTGACTGTTATTAACACTATTTCACAGTTTTTGTGATTTTGGAAGTTTCAGGTGAAATATGCAAGAAAATGGAAAATTTCAGGGCAAAAACGTGATTTTCAAAAGTTCGAAAGTTAGGACGGGCGTCCCAAGATTAGGACGGGCATCCCGACCCGGTCAAAGACCCGGGACGGGCATCCCAAACCCATGAACAGTATCCCACATCGTTTCCTGAAGAGAAAATCACTCATCTTCGCTGCTATAAATACCCTAGGCCTTCCTTAGTTGAAATCATCCCTCTCCACTTGATCTGAATCATTCAGTGGCTTCCAGTACACAGTTTTCTACTGTATACGAGTCATTCAGTGATCTCAGGTGCTTTCGTTCAAGTAGATTTTAGTATACGAGAGTTTCTTGTGTTCTTTGTTTTCTGAGAGTCGGTCTCAGGATCTTAGAATACGACTAGATAGGGTTCATTTTTAGTATTCATAAAATACCTGAGATTTCGTTAGGAGATCCTAAGAGAGCACTAGGTGATCGAAAAGTTAGTCAATAGTGCTTTGCTTAAGCCCGGACATAAGGTAAAGCAATAGATGCTAGGCCGAGGAAGCATTCCCCGAAGGTTTTGTCGAGCAGAGTTAGGTCAAGTAGTCCAGAGTATACAAGTAGTTACTCCATCAGCGGACCTAGTAAAGGGTGAATACTTTATGGTGGTGGTCCCCTTGCCCCTCTCTTTATATTTTTGTAATGTGTTTGTCCAAAGACCCATTTGAATATTAAATTATGATATTATGAATATGTATTTTGCATATTGAAGATATTTACATTTTTTCAGAAAGGTCACCAGCTTAATTATCATTATGAATGTATGTCTATTTGCTCTTTTAAATTAGATGAACGATTATAGACAATTCATAACCACGATCTAATCATAACCTGTCTAGTTTAACAGGTCTTAATTTAGGGCTTTGTGTGAGGACGGAAGCATTAAGGTCTGCCATATTAGATAAAATAACTTATAGATCACCATGTTTGTTAGAGTAGTCTAATGAGACCGAGTTCGTGTGTTTATGCCGGCGTTAGGGCGAGCAGCATGATCTCCTGAGTGACACAGGACTTTCATGGATGCCTTTAGCTCGAACCGTGAGTAGGGTCGTCAATGGCGATGGGGCGATTTATCAGATAACTCAGATGTGGTACACAAGTAGAATCAGTATATAATTACAATCTAGACCAAGATATATCTAAAATACTCGAAGATATGTCAATCAACATGTATAAAATAATATAACATATATCATAACACTGTTTGTAAAATACTCTTGCATACTTAATAAACTTGAATCTTGTGTAGAATGGATCAACCTCTCATCAAAGAATTGATGAACGATTGCATAACTGGATAATAAAATGAGAGTTAGGGTAAAAGGATAGTTGCTACTAAGCTGTTACCACTTCCTTGGGAGTAAGATAATTTCTTAAATTAAAATCGTAGGTACTTTCCAACAGACTAGTTAAACGATATGTAGTCTGGCTTAGGTTCTGATTGATTAAGTAACAACATAGATGTTAAATGTGACAATTAGTAATTCACAGTCCTTAATTATTCATAATCAATATAGGGTTATTAAAACTTAGTTTTAGCATATCAATCGGAAATGCATCAGGTGATATTCAGTATAACCTGATATGTGTGACAATCTGTCGGCTATCGTCTGATCCATAAAATAGATCCTGTTAGTCAGATTATCTATCTGCATAGATAAGACTAATTGAAAATCGTTAGTGCTACCTCCGGATGAAGGTGTATGATCGGTGGGAGCTGGTGTAAACTCTGGAGATGTGGGTGAATTCGGGGTACGGTCAACAAAGGTTGGCAAATTTCAGGAGCTCTTGGGATAGGAGTATGAACTTGAGATTTTAGTTGTTCATCCATGGGAGGAAAAGTGTCTTCAAAGGGATCCTCTTCTTCTTCAGAACTTGATACACATGCTTTTAGGAATTTGTTTAATTGAGCACTAGTATCTTTGCTTGAGTTTATTTCTATTGCTTGTGGAGGGTTAGCCCCCAGAGGTGCCTCGTTAACAAGGTTAGATGATCCTTCCGGTTTCTTTTTCTTTTGAACAAGTATTTCAGGATTTTCTATTTGTTCTACTACTTTGTTAATAGCTGCTCTTGTCCTCTTCATCTATAATTGCAATGTCTGGATTAGATTAATTTGTAAAAATAATATTTTCTGAAATTATTGGAAAAAAAATTAACAAACTTACAAGAAAAGTGTAAATAGGAAAAATTATATTTTATTTTATTTATATTTTTTTTTCTTTTTTTCAGTTTTATTTCATTAATATGGTTTTAGAATAATTTTCTAAAATTTGATTAAACTAAATTTCTTAATTTTAGATAATTCCTAAAATTCATTATTTAAGATAACCCTATAGTTCAGGAAATTGATTGACTAATTCTAACAAGTGTGACTATTTTACTAAAGTATAGATTACTATCATTACCTATCATAACCTTCTAGAATTTTGATCAGGAATCCTAAAATTTTATGAATGTTCCCCGATAACGGCACCAAAAATCTGATGTGTTCCGATTGGTATGCTAAAAGATATGATTTATTTACCTATATTGATTATGAGTAATTAAGGACTTAGTCTTACTAACTATCACTTTAGCATTTAATTGTTGTCACTTAATCAATCAGAACCTAAGGCAGAGTACTATCGTGTAGCTAGTTCTTGGAAAGTATCTACGATTTTAAAATATAAATATCGTACTCCTAGGGAACTAGTAACGGCTTAGTAGTAACTATCCTTAATCTTAACAATCATCTTATTTATCTAATCAGTCAATCGATTATCAATATCTTGGATTGATTGGTGATCCCAATCACACATAACAAGCACTTATCAAGCATGCAAGAGTTATCCTCTAGACATATATTCTGATGTATATATACTATTTCTACAAGTTGGTTGACCTATCTTCCAACATTTTAGATATATCTTAGTTTGGAATGCAATTATGAACTATATCTGTCTGTGTACCACATCTGAGTTACCTTATGTATTCACCCTATCTTAATGATGACCCTTCTCACGTTTCAAGTTAAAGTATCCTTGAAAGCATGTGTCACTCAAGAAATCATACCACTCACCCTAATGTGTGCATAGGGCTCAAACTCAGCCTCATTAGGCTACTTTAACAAACATGATGATTTGTATGTTATTTTACCTAATATGGCAGAACTTAATATATTCTACCCTAACTTAAAGTATGTTAAACTAAACAGATTATGATGTAGACCATAGTTAGGAATTGTCTATAATCGTTCATTTAGTTTAAAAGAACAACCAGATTATCAAGCATAATGTTAATTTAGCAGGTGACCTTTCTGGAAAAATGAGTATAACCTCAACGAACCGTAGTAATTCTAGAGCTAATACGTGCAACAAACCCCGACTTTTGGAAGGGATGCATTTATTAGATAAAAGGTCGACGCGGGCTCTGCCCGTTGTTTCGATGATTCATGATAACTCGACGAATCGTACGGCCCTCGTATCGGCGATGCATCATTCAAATTTCTGCCCTATCAACTTTCGATGGTAGGATAGGGGCCTATTGTGAGCCCCTTTGTCCCGTTGGTGCGGGGCAGCTCTGGCGGAGGCCGAGCAAGTGTGATAACGGCTGAGCAAGTGTGCCACGGCCGAGACGGTGCGCAGTAGCGAATGGCTTTGGGGGTTGGCCGAGCGTCCCTTTTATAGAAGGAAGGCAGGCGTGGGCTGCGGAGTGCCGGGTGGGCTGAGGCCCAGACCCAGACCGTTGGAAACCCTAATGAGATCTGAATGGAAAGAGTCAAACCGAGAATGGAGGCTTAATCCGTGAGTCAAAGATGGAAAGAGTCAAACCAAGATTGTGGGCACGATTTGTGGATCGTGTGTTGACTGACTCTAAACCCTACCCATCCCTAGTGGGCTATAAATAGGGGCAGATGGGCAAGGGAGAAAGCAGTTTGAGCGAGAGCACAACAAAAGCTAGCGAGAGCAGCGATAGCGAGCGAGAGAGATAGAGAGATAGACTAGGTTGATCTATCTTGTAGGCCATTGTGGCCGTGCAGCCTTGTGAATGGTTGCTTATACATTGTAATTCCTTACTATTTGTTCAATATAGAAAGGTTGGGTGAGTTACCCGTAATTACTGTGTCTATCTCTATACTTGTGATTTTTCCGTTGTGTGTGTGTGTGTACCTGTGCGTGCGCACGTACCCGTGCAAGTCGGGTTGAGTGCTTGAGAACTGGTGGCCGTGCCAGGAAGAGGCACTTCGTGACAAATTGGTATCAGAGCGCAGTCCGACCCTTGCGGAAATGTCTAGTTCGTCCGAAGATCTGCGGAGGACAGTACCGATCCGCCTCGACAGCACGCCGAATCCGCATGCCTCTACTGCGGATCGGTTGACAAGGCTGGAGACCTTGTTTTCGCATCATGTGCATTGGTGTGTTAGAGCATGCAGAATGCTCGTCCTTGATAGATCAGATCCAAGGACCGCCAGATGTGGTGGCGGATCTACACCAACTCCAAGAGATTGTCGACCATATGAAGGCAAGCATCGACGGGTTGAAGGCTAGTGTTGCGACACTGCAATCTAATACTGCGGGGACCAGTGTTAGACAACCATTGTTCAGGGTGCCTGAGCCTAGAACATATTCGGGTGTTCGGGATGCGACGGTGATCAGGAGTTTCTTGTGGGATCTGGAGAAGTATTTTGCGACGGCTAGGGTCCCGGAGAGCGAACAAGTGGCAATTACGTCATTGTTCCTCGTAGATACTGCCAAGTTATGGTGGCAGACAAGGGAAGCGGACCCCACGAAAGAGGTAGTCCGATCTTTCAGACATATGAAGGATGAATTGATGGAGCAATTCTTGCCAAAGAATTCTGCGTGGATGGCTCGTGAGAGTTTGAAGAGACTAGAACAGACGGGTACTGTTCGAGAGTATGTGAATCAATTCTCTGCAATCCTTCTGAATATACCTAACATGTCCGAGGAGGACAAGTTGTTCAACTTTTTGTCAGGGTTGAAGAAGTGGGCTAGGATCGAGCTAATGAGGCAGAACCCTAAGGATGTGAGGGAGGCCTATTCAATGGCGGAAAGATTGACGGATTTGCAATCTTCAGCCCCTCCTACCCCGAGAGAAAGACTGTTCCATCGAAGAACAAGGGTAAGTCTTGGAATGACAAACCCAAGAAGAGAGATGTTGCTGTTGGGAAAACTAAGGATTTCCGTGTCAAGTGCTTCAATTGTAAGGAGACTGGACACATGTCATATCAATGTCCAAAGCCGAGGAGGAATCAAAATTTGGCTGTTGTCCAAATTGAAGATGAGACCGAAAGGGATCCACCTGCTCGTGTGAATCCTATTCAGTTGTGCAATGCCATTCAAGTGTCGGAGCGACCACAACCAGTACGTGGGTTGATGTACGTGTCAGTGGTTGTGAATGGTGTGAAGCTGTGGGCAATGATAGACTCGGGTGCAACAAACAACTTTGTGGCTGATCGAGAAGCCACGCGCTTGCAGTTGGCACTGCAAGAGAGTTCCCATACCATCAAGACTGTCAATGCTGTGCAACAACGGGTGAAAGGCAGTGCCATGGTGTCATTAAAGATGGGAGCTTGGGAAGGCCAGTGCAAGGTGACGGCCGTTCCATTGGATGATTTCGATCTCATTCTAGGGATTGAATTCTTGGCTATGGCCAAGGTGGCGGTGATGCCATATTTGCGTGGACTGATGATTATGGACGTGGAGACACCAAACTTTGTACAATGTACGTACAGAGACTTGGATCAAAAGGATGCAAAGGGGATGTTGTCGGCGATGCAGTTGAAGGATGGGTTGAGACGGGGTGAACCAACCTTTGTTGCTGTCTTGTTGGAAAAGACCGATGGGGATCACTCAGAGTTGCCTGGATCCGTGTCCAAAGTGTTGGATGAGTTTGCTGATTTGATGCCCGACGAGTTGCCCAAGATGCTGCCCCCGAGGCGTGCCATTGATCACCAGATTGAGTTGGTACCTGGAGCAGTACCACCCGCGCAAGCACCATATCGGATGGGACCAGCAGAGTTGTTGGAATTGAGGAAACAGCTGGGAGAATTGCTGGATGCGCAATTTATCAGACCCTCGAAGGCCCCTTATGGTGCCCCTGCCTTATTCCAGAGGAAGGCAGATGGCTCGATGCGGTTCTGTGTGGATTACCGAGCCTTGAACAAGTTGACAGTGAAAAACAAGTATCCTATCCCAAATCAGTTGGATTTGTTCGATAGACTAGCGAAAGGAAGGTACTTCACTAAGATTGACCTGCGGTCAGGATATTGGCAAGTACGGATTGCCAATGGTGATGAAGCCAAAACCACGGTTGTGACAAGGTATGACTCATTCGAGTTTTTAGTGATGCCGTTTGGCTTAACTAATGCCCCTGCGACATTTTGCAAATTGATGAATGATGTTCTGTATGAGTTTTTGGATAAATTCGTAGTTGTCTATTTAGATGATATTGTTATCTATAGTGAGTGCTTAGAGGAGCATGTTAGACATCTAAGACTTGTGTTTGCAAAATTGAGGGAGTATGTACTCTATGTCAAGAGGGAGTATGTACTCTATGCACCCACTCGAAATCAAATTCTGCCAAGAATTCTTGCCAACGAGCTTGCTTTGCGGACAGCTTCTTCTGCGTCTTAAAATATGTGTTCGCCACATTGTCTGTCACCACTGTGAAAGACGAGCCCAACAAGTAATGCCTCCAAATCGTAAGGCAATGGATCACAGCCGTCATCTTCTTTTCATGGGCAGAATAACGCTGCTCACAATCCTTCATCTTGCGGCTCTCAAATGCTACCGGGTGTTGGCCTTGCATTAGCACACCACCAATTCCACGATCAGACGCGTCCGTGTGCACCTCGAAGGGCACATCAAAATTAGGCAACTGTAGCACAGGGGCTGTCACAATAGCCTTCTTGAGCTTCTGGAATGCCTCCACACACTCCTTGCTCCACTTCCAATCTACTCCCTTCTTCAAGAGGTCGGTCAAGGGGCTTGCCACACTTGCATACCCACCAATGAATCTTCGATAATAATTGGCCAATCCCAAGAAAGATCTCAACTCTGCCACTGTCAACGGGGCAGACCAAATTTCAATAGCCTCCACCTTTCAAGGATCCATTCTCACTGACCCATGGCTAATTATGTGCCCGAGGAACTTGATTTCCTCCTTACAAAATTCACACTTCTGACATAGAGTACATACTCCCTCAATTTTGCAAGATGAAGGATTGTGAGCAGCGTTATTCTGCCCATGAAAAGAAGATGACGGCTGTGATCCATTGCCTTACGATTTGGAGGCATTACTTGTTGGGCTCGTCTTTCACAGTGGTGACAGACAATGTGGCGAACACATATTTTAAGACGCAGAAGAAGCTGTCCGCAAAGCAAGCTCGTTGGCAAGAATTCTTGGCAGAATTTGATTTCGAGTGGGTGCATAGAGCGGGCAAGGCAAACGTAGTGGCAGATGCATTGAGTCGGCGGACTGAGTGCATGACATTCGGCAGTCGCGAGTTTCGATTGGAATCGGACTTTGTGGCGAAAATACGTGAGTATGCACCTAAAGACCCTGTCTATCAACAATTGATATCGTTAGTGCAGGATGGCACAGTGAGAAGATATTGGCTCGGTGATGGCTTGTTGTATGCCAAAGGTGGGCGAGCCTATGTCCCAAGTGGAGAGTTGAGACGGATGTTGCTTAAGGAAGCACATGACTCGTTGTGGGCTGGTCATCCCGGCATCGAAAGAACCCGTTCTTTATTAGCAAGAAGATTCTTTTAGCCAAAGATGGAGGATGACATCGAAGCATACGTCCGAACGTGTTTGGTATGTCAACAAGACAAGGTGGAAAGGCGGAGGGAACCTGGTTTGCTACAACCTCTTCCCATTCCAGAGGGACCATAGCAGAGTATTTCA
>JAPHNG010000494.1:20000-75000 GCA_027405835.1 Asclepias syriaca
CAAGAAGACTTTTAAAATATGCAACAAATTCAGAAGTCACATCGTCTAATGATGTAGTGCAACTATCATCCTCCCGGGTGATTGAAGCAATGAAATTGCGCTTAGCATTACGCTTGACGATAGCATGAAAAAACTTAGTACACTTACCACTATGAATTTGGAATTGAAAAAACTTAGTGCACTTACCCCACTTTGGCAGTCTTAAGCATCCTACACAAAGTGAATTGTGCAGCCCCATGAATCGATTATTCAAAGTAGCATCTACCGTTGATATAAATTATTCATGATCTGTCAACATATTAAAGAACCGCCAAGTTGTCCCTTTCCTATTACTCTGATCAAGGATCATAACAATACATGACTAGTGATCTGAAATCTCAGGCGGTAAAAACGTGGCATGAGCATGAAGGTCGGCAATCATCCAGTTATTATTCACCATAGTACGATCTAACTTGAACCAAATTGTCCGACTGTTCCAAGTAAAGAAAAATCTAAAGGACTCAGCATCCTTAATGCTCAAATTATTATAGCAGTCAACAAAGTCCTTAATGTCACTATTAAGAACTAGTGCCTCATTTATACGTTCATCACAAAAGAAGAGTGCATTAAAGTCCCCAAGAAGCAACAAAGGGAGCGTAAGAGATGCTTTTGTCTGCTCAAAGTTAGCACAAAGAACCCACCTCTCTACTTTCATATGAAAACCATAGACAAAGCTAACAAAGAAGTGATGATTACTTACTTTGCATTTAATTGTGACATGCATGACCTGTGGCAAGGTATCTACAACTGTTAGATCAACCGAAGTGGGATTCCACACAATTGCTATACGTCTCTTATCTACAACTCCAAAATTATCTATATAATTCCAACATCTCAACTGTTTGTCCACAAAACGGCTCAGCCTACTACTGTCTGTGTGCGTCTCAATAAGTACCAAAACATCAATTTTATTCTCTCGGATAAGTTTGACAGCCTCATTCTGCTTAGGGGCCGAGTTGAGGCCCCTTATATTCCATGTGACGATAATCATGGTTTGAAGGGAAGGGTTGCCCCTTTCTTCGTTGCAATGACTGCCTCCTTCTTTTGGTTTAACAATTTCATAGGGTGCATGCCCGTCCCATGTAGCTCAGTTGTGCTCGGCCTACTCCTTTGCTTGATCACTTTATTATTCTTGCCAACTATTTGGTAACCCTTTGTCAGATCATGGCATTGTGGACCAGTTTTCGAGTGCTCAGGCTCAATGATTGGGGGCCTACGGAGCTTCTCAAAGACCTCGATTGGGACCATCTCGGTGGAATTAGATGACTCTGTGGCTTGATCTTCATTTTCCCCGATTCCTTCATTATGCTCTTGGCATAACTGCTACACAATTGGAGCATGCGTGCCCTTACTTGCTGCTGCCATCTTTTCACGCTCTTGGTTTGGCTGCTTGCATCTTGCAATATTGTGCCCAATGTGATTACACTTGCTACAATACAAAGGCTCATTTTCATATTCAATTTTCTGCTCAAATGAGACTCCACTACGTGTTACAACGTGAATAAATCGCACAAATTCCTTAGAAACGTCTACTTATATTAGCACACGCGCATAAGAAGCTCGCTCTTTCGTTTATGTCATCTTGTCGATAGTCATTAGTTTGCCCACACAAGAAGCAATCTTGCCAATTACTTTCTCATTATAGCACTCAATTGGAAGTTATGGGAGTATAATCCAAATTGGTACTTACACCATCTACGGTCGCTCCCTTTTACTTAAGTGGTGATGATGACATCAAGCAAGTACTAATTTGGATTATGCTCCCACAACTTCCAATTGAGTGCTATAATGAGAAAGCAATTGGCAAGATTGCTTCTTGTGTGGGCAAACCAATGACTACCGACAAGATGACCCAAACGAAATAGCAAGCTTCTTATGCACGTGTGCTAGTAGAAGTAGACGTTTCTAAGGAATTGGTGTGATCTATTCACGTTGCAACACGTAGTGAAGTCTCATTTAAGCAGAAAATTGAATATGAAAACGAGCCTTTGTATTGTAGTAAGTGTAATCACATTGGGCACAATATTGCATGATGAGAGCAGCCAAGCCAAAAGCGTGAAAAGAGGGTAGCAGCAAATAAGGGCACGAATACTCCAATTGTGCAGCAGCCATGCCAAGAGCATAATGAAAGAACCTGAGAAAATGAGGATCAAGACATGGAGTCATTAGATTCCACCGAGATGGTCCCAATTGAGGTTTATGAGAAGCTCCGTAGGCCCCCAATCATTGAGCTTGAGCACTCTGAAACTGGTTCACAATGCTATAATCCGACAGAGAGTTACCAAATAGTTGGCAAGAATAATAAAGTGAACAAGCAAAGGAGTAGGCCGAGCACAGTTGAACTACATGGGACGGACATGCACCCTATGAAATTGCTAAACCAAAAGGAGGCAGTCATTGCAACGAAGAAAGGAGCAACCCTTCCCTTCAAACCATGATTATCGCCACATAGAATATAAGGGGCCTCAACTCGGCCCCTAAACAGGATAAGGCTGTCAAACTCATCCGAGAGAATAAAATTGATGTTTTAGGACTCATTGAAACGCACACATACAGTATTAGGTTGGAACATTTTGTGGACAAACGATTGAGAGGTTGAAATTATGTAGATAATTCTGGAGTCATAGATAAGGGACGTATAGCAATTGTGTGAAATCCCACTTCGGTTGATCTAACGGTTGCAGATACCTTGCCACATGTCATGCATGTCACAATCAAATGCAAAGTAAGTAAGCATCACTTTCTTGCTAGCTTTGTCTATGGTTTTAATACGAAAGTAGAGAGGCGGGTTCTTTGGACTAACCTTGAGCAGACAAAAGCATATCTTATGCTCCCTTGGCTGCTTCTTGAGGACTTTAATACACTCCTCTCTTGTAATGAACGTATAAATGGAGCACCGGTTCTTAATAATGACATTAAGAACTTTGTTGATTGCTGCAATAATTTGGGCATTAAGGACGTTGAGTCCTCTGAATGTTTTTTTACTTGAAACAACCAGACAATTTGGTCCAAGTTAGATCGCGCTATGGTTGATAATAACTGAATGATTACCAACCTTCATGCTAGTACCACATTTTTACCGCCTGAAATTTCAAATCACTAGCCATGTATTGTTATGATCCTTAATCAGAGTAACAAGAAAGGAACACCTTGGCGGTTCTTTAATATGTGGACAGATCATGAACAATTTATACCAACAGTAGATACTGCCTAGAATAATCGATTCATGGGGTCGGCACAATTCACTTTGTGTAGGATGCTTAAGACTGCCAAAGTAGGATTGAAAGCATTGAATAACACACATTTCTCCCACATTTTGGATAAAGTAAAATTGGCAAAGGAACAATAGAAGGATGTCTAACAAAAATGTCATGACAGCCCTCAAAATCTAGAATTACATGCTGCGCTGCCAGCACTTCGGGTAAATGCGCTTAAATTGTGCTCGGCTGAGAAGAAATTATACCAACAAAAAGCTAAGTGTCAATTTCAAATTCATAGTAACAAGTGCACTAAATTTTTTCATGCTATCGTCAAGCGTAATACTAAACGCAACTTCATTGCTTCAATCACCCGGGAGGATGATAGTTGCACTACATTAGACGAAGTGACTTCTGAATTTGTTGCCTATTTTAAAATTTTGCTTGGGATTCAAGAGATTACACAAGACATCGATAGAAGCGTTATTGGCACTGTACCTATTTTGGAGGATGGGCATCGTGATATGCTCCGAACCTCTATCACCGAAACTGAAATTATTATGGCTTTAAGCAGAATTGCTGGGGACAAAGCGCTGGACCAGATCGGTACACCGCAACCTTCTTCCGAAAAAATTGGGGCACAGTAGGACACACAATTACCTCTGCTATTAAAGAATTCTTCGAAACAGGTAAACTCTTAAAACAGATCAATCACACAGCACTCACCTTGGTTCCCAAGTCGAAACACTCTGCCAAGATCAGTGGTTATCGCCCGATTGCTTGTTGCAATGTGGTTTACAAGTTGTGGTTAAAAATTATTGCATCTCGTTTGGGGTTGGTAATGGATATCATTATTGATGAGGCCCAAGCTAGTTTTGTCAAGAGGCGAAACATGGTTGACAATATTCACCTTATGCAAGAGTTGCTTAGGCGTTATAATATGAAGCGCACCACACCGAGTTGTACCATCAAGATTGATTTACAGAAAGTATTTAATTCCGTTTCATGGGTATTTCTGAGACATGTGCTTCAGGGGCTTGGCTTTCCTAGTATCATGGTTGAGTGGATCATGGAATGTGTCTCCACGCCTTCTTATTCACTTATGATAAACGATAGTCTTTGCGAATTTTTTAAATGAGCGAATGGGCTTAGGCAGAGGGATCCCTCTCCCCCTACCTTTTTGTGATATGTCTTGAATATCTTTCAAGGCTGATCCGAACTAAGACAGCGACTAGGTCAAATTTTAACTTTCACTCCAAGTGCGAAAAGCTTAAGATCACTCACTTAGCATTTGCAGATGATTTAATGTTGCTATCCAGAGGTATCCAATGTCCGTACAAATTCTGATGGATTATCTACATGATTTCGGGACAACATCAGGACTGCACATGAACATTTTGAAATCAAATATTTACATGATAGGGGTGAAATCGAATGAGTCCGACATGATTCTCTCTGACAACCAACTTATCTTGGATGAAATGCCTTTTCGATATCTTGGCATCTCTCTTTCTGCCACACCGCTCCCAGCAAAACATTATAAGCCGCTTGTGGACAAGATTGAATCGTATGTGAACTCATGGACTGCTGCCACACTCACTTTTGCGGGGCACCTTGAGCTAATTAGATCGGTGATGCAAGGAGTTGAATGCTTTTGGCTTGGCATCTTTCCACTACCAGTCGTGGTTCGTTCGAAGATAGTTAAAATCTACCGTCAATTTCTTTGGGGCTCAAACTCCAAGAAAGTTGCGTGGGCACATGTATACTTGCCACTAGGCGAGGGCGGGCTAGGTATCCAGGACATCAAAACCTGGAATAAGGCATTGCTCGCACGTACACTTTGGAACATGCAAGCTAAGGACACCTTGTGGTACAAATGGCCACATAACATCTACCTTAAAGGCAACACGATTTGGACGTGGCGCATTCACCCACGGGACTTCACTCCTTAAGAATCTTCACGCCACAGGAAGCAGCTATCAAAGTGCCTTGGCTCGCGTCTCCAGGCTAAGAGTATGCTGGCAAAATGGGGCAGCGAGCAGCGCATGGCTGGAGTGAAAGGGCCGTATGAATTTTTTTGTAATAAGGGGGTGACAGTACACTGGAAGAGTGCGATCTGGGGCAGTTGCAACAAACCAAAGCACTCCTTTATTTTATGGCTCAGCACCCTTGGCCGTTTGAAAACAAGAAACATGATCCAACGATTCATGGACACAGACCCTAGGTGTCCAATGTGCGGTACTTGCGATAAAACTGCCCAGCATCTCTTCTTCCAATGTAGCTTCGGCAATACTATTTGGATCGAGATTAAAAATTGGCTGGGAGTTAGGAGGCACATGACCACTTTGAAAAGTGCCCTCAACTGGATTAAGAAATGGTTTGGAGGGTCTAGCTGGCAGACCAAAGGGAAAAAGGCATCTTTAGCAGCTACGGTCTACCACATCTGGGCTGCTCGGAATAGGAAGATATATGAGAATGAAGTCACTTGCATCAATTACATCATACAAAAGATCAAGACGCATGTGCATACATCGATCCTTGCAAGATATCCGCATGTGCTAGCCGATTTTGAGAGGAGAGCGCTTGGAGAATACTAGGCTTATCCCCTTCTCTTGATTACTTTGTTAGAGTGAGGTACCAACTTGTGGTTCCCTTCATTTTGATTTGTGTGCGTGAATGTGGCAAGTGAGGAGTCAACTTGTGGCTGCCCCTTGTTCATGATGTAATTTTCCTTCTGATCAATATACTTTATTTACCGATCAAAAAAAAGAAAGAACTCTCAGTCTGTCAATCCATACTATATTTGGACCTAGTAAATTTTCCCGTATTGAGTCAAATTAAGCCGCAGGCTCCAAATTAAGCTCTTCCGTCAATTCCTTTAAGTTTCAACCTTGCGACCATACTCCCCCCGAAACCCAAAAACTTTGATTTCTCATAAGGTGTCGACAGAGTCCTTAAAGCAACATTCTTTGATCCCTGGTCGGCATCGTTTATGGTAGAGACTAGGACGGTATTTGATCGTCTTCGAGCCCCCAACTTTCATTCTTAATTAATAAAAACATCATTGGCAAATGCTTTCGCAGTTATTCGTCTTTCATAAATCCAAGAATTTCAACTCTGACTATGAAATACGAATGCCCCCGACTGTCCCTGTTAATCATTACTCTGATCCCGAAGGCCAACAAAATAGGACCGAAATCCTATGTTGTTATCCCATGCTAATGTATCCAGAGCGTAGTGTGCCGCCCGGCTTAATTCCGGTCTAGTCGGGTCGAGGTTTGACAGGGTCATGACCAAATTCTGGTCTAACATAAAATTTCATTCCCTTTATTTTTGTAAATTTCCCCAAATTCTGGCAGAAGAGGCGAGAGTAGTGTAAGCCCCACTGGACACTCCCTGTTTTAAGGGACACAAGGCGCGAGGGTAGTGGAGAGAGACCTAGTGGGCTCTCCCTGTTTCAAGGGACACAAGGCGCGAGGATAGTGGAGGGAGACCTAGTGGGCTCTCCCTGTTTTGAGGGAGGTTGCTTCCCTTGTATAAATATGGCTTTTGGCCTCCCATTTGTAATTATCCAATAATTGTATAGCATTCCCAACTTACCAGCAAACACTCTCCTTCCAAGGTACTCTTATCTTTCAGTTGTTCTTTACTTAGCCATCACTAGTCGACTTTGCTCGGAAGAGGCTGACTTAGCTGTCGCAAGGGGTGAAAAGGAGCTAAGGCCGCACGCTACGCTTGTTCAGGAATAAGGTCGTGACAAGTCGTATCAGAGCACACAGTTAGAGACAAGTATTACGCAAAGTCACACACATGGCTGAGCACATAGGCACTACATCAGGTGTGACCGAGAAGACCCATGGAAGGGAGACTTTTGTCACGACCTTGTTCCTGAACAAGCGTGCATGCGGCCATAGCTCTTTTTCGCCTCTTCCGAGCAAAATTGACTAGTGATGACTAAGTAAAGAACAACTGAAAGATAGAGTACTTAGGAAGGAGAGTGTTTGCTGGTAAGCTGAGAATGCTATACAATTATTGGATAATTACAAATGGGAGGCCAAAAGTCATATTTATACAAGGGAGGTAACCTCCCTCAAAACATGGAGAGCCCACTAGGTCTCCTTCCACTATCCTCGCGCCTTGTGTCCCTTGAAACAGGGAGAGCCCACTAGGTCTCTCTCCACTACCCTCGCGCCTTGTGTCCCTTAAAACAGGGAGTGCCCAGTGGGGCTTACACTACTCTCGCCTCTTCTGCCAGAATTTGAGGAAATATACAAAAATAAAGGGAATGGAATCCTATGTTAGGCCAGAACTTGGCCATGACCTTGTCAAACCTCGACCCGACTAGACCGGAATTAAGCCGTGCGGCACATTCTTCCATCCTATGCTGGTGACGCCCTCGTCGCCTCGTAGACTTGGAGTTTGTCTCGAAACTGCCATAAGTCATCTTCAAATTCCCATGATGCCTCGAACTCAGGTAGACCCTTCCATCGAATGAGATATTGGGTCTTCGACTGTACACCTCGGCGTCGCTGGACCCTCTTTGTGAGTACCTCGTCTATCTCCTTGTCGAAGGACTTGGTGTTGAAAGGAGGCGCTCTGTGGGATATGTTACGACTTGGTTCTTCCACGTCCCCGTGGTATGGCTTCAACATGCTCACGTAAAAGACTGGATGTATCTTGAGTGTGGGCGGTAGATCGACCATGTACGCCACATTGCCCACTTTGACTATTACTGAAAATGGTTCCTCGTATCTTCGTACCAGACCCTTGTGCAAGCTCTGCAAGGCTTTGAACTGTTGAGACAAAAGTTTGACAAGGACTTGGTCTCCAATGGCATAGTCCTTAGGTCTTTTTGACTCGTCGACCCACCGCTTCATCTTCTTCCTTGCTCTTTCTAGGCAAACTCGAGCAATATCGGCTTGTTCCTCCCAAGCCTTAGCCATTTTCTCCACTCCCGGACTCTTCCCTTCTCGAAGATGGGTGTCAAGCGTGTGCGAAGTTAAAGGTTGTCGCCTCGTGGCAAGTTCAAAAGAACTTCGTCCAGTTGATTCGCTCCTCTGCAAGTTATAAGAAAACTGGGCCACGTCGAGTAGCTTGGCCTAGTCCCGCTGGTTGGCACTTACAAAGTGCCGCAAGTACAGCTCCAACAAGGCATTGACCCGCTCAGTCTGTCCGTCCGTTTGTTGGTGAAAGCTTGTGGAGAAGTTCAGCTGGGTGCCAAGTATCTTGAACAATTCGTTCCACAATCTCCCCGTGAATCGTAGATCCCGATCGCTTATGATGCTCCTTGGTAGTCCCCATAGTTTCACCACGTTTTTTGTAAAAGGCACGGGACGCCTCCTCGGCCGTGCAGTCCTTCGTGCACGAGATAAAGGTCCTGTACTTAGAGAAACGATCCATGATAACCATAATAAACCCGAACCCTTCTGACCTTGGTAGAGAACTAATGAAGTCCAAGGAAATTGAGTCTCATGGTCGTTCGGCTATGGGTAAGGGCTCGAGTAGCCCGGCCGGATGCTTATTCTCCACCTTGTCTTGCTGCCACACAAGACACGTCCGCACATAAAGCTCCACGTCATCCCGCATTTGTGGCCAAAAATATGCTGCCTCGACAAATGCCAATATACGTCTTTGTCCTGGATGACTGGCCCACTTCGTGGCGTGGCATTCGGTGATTAAGTCACGCCTCAGACTGTACCACTTTAGCACGGACAACCGGCGTCCGTTAGTATAGAGCAGACCGTCCTCTACCCAAAATCTTTGAGTCTTACCTTCCTTGGCAAGGTAAAAGAGCTACCTAGCTATGGGGTCTTGCTCAAGTCCCTTCTTGATGCGTTCCACGACTGTCCCATTGGCCTGGCTAATGGCCGCAAACTCCGCCTTGCGACTCAGTATGTCGGCTACAACGTTGGTCTTCCCCGGTTGATATTCCAACGTGTAATCAAACTCGACAAGGAAGTATTACCAGCATACCTACTTGGGGGATAGCTTCTTCTGGGTCTGGAAGTAACTCGTTGCCACGTTGTCAGTTTTGATCATAAAGTGTGCCCCAAGTAAATAGTGACTCCAAACCCTCAAGCAGTGTATGACGGCAGTCATCTCCTTCTCTTGCACCGTATAGCATTGCTCAGTCTCATTTAGCTTCCGACTCTCGAACGCTATAGGGTGCTCCCCTTGCATCAAAACTCCCCAAATGGCAAAGTCCGAAGCGTCCGTCTGGACCTCGAACGGCTTATCAAAATCAGGCAGTGCTAGAACGGGCTCCCTAGTCACTTGTGGCACTTGTCGGACTAGTCCCACGTCTTGGCCTTTTTCAGCAAGTCCGTCAATGGTGCCGCTCTTGCTGAATACCCATGTATAAATCGACGATAATAATTGACTAGACCAAGGAAAGAGCGTAGTTCGATTACCTTGTTTGGGACCTCCCAGTCCACGATCGCCTTGATCTTGGCACCATCCATTCGTATCTGTCCAGGCCCGATGATGTGGCCAAGGAACCCTACTTTATCCTTGGCAAACTCGCATTTCGACTCCTTCACATAAAGTTGGTTCTCCCGAAGAACCTTGAAAACGATGCGTATGTGGGTGGCATGCTCTTCCAGCGAGTTGCTATATATGATTATATCGTCCAAGTAGACCACCATGAACCGGTCCAAGTAGGGATGAAATATTTTGTTCATAAGAGTACAGAATGTAGTTGGGACATTGGTAAGCCCGAAGGGCATGACTAACCATTCATAGGACCCATAACGGGTGATGCACGTGGTCTTTGGTTCGTCTCCTTCGACTATCCGGACTTGGTAGTAGCCCTTCTGTAGATCCATCTTGGTATACACCTTGGCCTTACCAAGTCTATCGAACAGATCAGCTATGAGGGGGATTGGATATCGATTCTTGATGGTGACCTTGTTTAACGCCCGGTAATTCACGCACATCCTCATAGAGACATCATGCTTCTTTTGGAATAGGACTGGGGCGTCGAAAGGTGCTCTCGAGGGCCTGACCATTCCTTTGTCGGTTAACTCCTTCAATTGCTTGCGAAGCTCCTTGAGCTCGGGTGGTGACATACGATATGGTGCCATCGCAAGTGGCTTGACACCATACTCTAGTTCGATGGCATGGTCCACCTCTCGCCTAGGTGAAAGTTGGCTCGGTAATTCGGCTGGCATGACGTCCCTGTTTTCCTTAAGGACGTTCTGGATAAGTGCTGGTGTCTCCTCAGCCCCCTTACCTGGCTCGCCATCCTTGAGCATGGCTATATACGTCGGCTCGCTCCGTCGTACCCCCTTGGCAACTTGCATTGCCGACAATTGCCGCTCGTCCGTCCATCGATCCAAAGATATAAGGGCTAAGACCATACACGTTGCCCCTTTCTCCAATATGCACATAGTATCAAAAGTAGGCATGGGTATAGATGTTACCTGGCGTAAGAAGTCCATGCCTAGCACCGCTTTGAAGTCGTTCATGGATGCGATGGAGAAATTTACTCGGTCTTCCCATGTGCCGAGTCGTAGCCTCACGTCCCAAACTACGTCACTAATACGTTGGGCTTTAGCGTTAATTGTCTTGAATCATCCCTCGCTCGTAGACCAGCTTAGGCCTAGTCATCTCGCCTCATCGTCGGAAATGAAATTGTGGGAAACGCCCGTGTCCACTAACGCCTTGGTCGTCTTCCCATTCACGTGTGCCTCTACGTACATGAGCCCCTTACTCGTAGACGCTGGCACGGGATTAGCTTTGAGAGCATTCAGAACTTGGAGTGAACCCATCATGCTCGGCTCCTTTTCAACTCGGCCCTCTGACTCTTGTTGCACCACGATGACCGAGAGGGAACCGAGTTTTGGACAGTCCCTCATGCCATGTGGCCCCTTACATATAAAGCATCCGCCCTTGTGGAAAAAGGCCTGCTTCTTCTCTTCGTAGTTCCTGCGCACGTTGCTCCGTCCCATGTCTCTAACTGGTGGCTTACGAACCTCGCGAGATTCTCGATTTTCTCGCCGCTCTCCCCCACCTCTAGCAGTCTAGACTTCCATTCACTGTCTACATCCAAGTCCACCAAGCAAAAGGAGAGGTACCCTGCTAGAGGTAGGGGAGAGCGACGAGAAAACCAAGAATCTCGCGAGGTTCGTAAGCCACCAGTTAGGGACATGGGACAAAGCAACGTGCGCAGAAACTACGAAGAGAAGAAGCATGCCTTTGTCCCCAAGGGCAGATGCTTTATATGTAAGGGGCCACATGGCATGAGGAACTGTCCAAAACTCAATTCCCTCTCGATCATCGTGGTGCACCAAGAGTCAGTGGGCCGAGTTGAAAAGGAGCCCAGCATGATGGGCTCACTCCAAGTTCTGAATGCTCTCAAAGATAATCCCGTGCCAGCGTCTACGAGCAAGGGGCTCATGTACGTGGAGGCACACGTGAATGGGAAGACGACCAAGGCATTAGTGGACACGGGCGCTTCGCACAATTTCATTTCCGACGATGAGGCGAGGCGACTAAGCCTAAGCTGGTCTACGGGCGAGGGATGGCTCAAGACAGTTAATGCTAAAGCCCAACGTATTAGTGGCGTAGCTCGGGACGTGAGGCTACGACTCGGCACATGGGAAGGTCGAGTAAATTTCTCCATCGCACCCATAGACGACTTCAAAGCGGTGCTAGGCATGGACTTCTTACGCCAGGTAATAACTATACTCATGCCTACTTTTGATACTATGTGCATATTGGAGAAAGGGGCAACGTGTATAGTCCCAACCCTTACATCTTTGGATCGAGGAACGGATGAGCGACAACTGTCGGGAATGCAAGTTGCCAAGGGGGTACGACGAAGCGAGCCGACGTATATAGCCATGCTCAAGGATGGCGAGACAGGTAAGGGGACTGAGGAGGCACCACCACTTATCCAAAACGTCCTTAAGGAGAACAGGGACGTCATGCCAGCCGAATTACCGAGCCAACTTCCACCTAGGCGAGAGGTGGACCATGCCATTGAACTAGAGTATGGTGCCAAGACACCTGCGATGGCACCATATCGTATGTCACCACCCGAGCTCGAGGAGCTTCGCAAGCAACTGAAGGAGTTAACCGACAAAGGAATGGTCAGGCCCTCGAAAGCACCTTTCGGCGCCCCAGTCCTATTCCAAAAGAAGCATGATGGCTCTCTGAGGATGTGCGTGGATTACCAGGCGTTAAACAAAGTCACCATCAAGAATCGATATCCAATCCCCCTCATAGCTGATCTGTTCGATAGACTTGGTAAGGCCAAGGTGTATACCAAGATGGATCTACAAAAGGGCTACTACCAAGTCCGGATAGCCGAAGGAGACGAACCAAAGACCACGTGCATCACCCGTTATGGGTCCTATGAATGGTTAGCCATGCCCTTCGGGCTTACCAATGCCCCAGCTACATTCTGTACTCTTATGAATAAAATATTTCATCCCTACTTGGACCGGTTCGTGGTGGTCTACTTGGACGATATAGTCATATATAACAACTCGCTGAAAAAGCATGCCACCCACCTACGCATCGTGTGAAGGAGTCGAAATGCAAGTTTGCCAAGGATGAAGTAGGGTTCCTTGGCCACATCATCGGGTCTGGACAGATACGAATGGATGGTGCCAAGATCAAGGCGATCGTGGACTGGGAGGTCCCAAACAAGGTAACCGAACTACGCTCTTTCTTTGGTCTAATCAATTATTATCGCCGATTTATACAGGGGTATTCAGCAAGAGCAGTACCATTGATGGACTTGCTGAAAAAAACCAAGACGTGGAACTGGTCTGACAAGTGCTAGAAGGCCTTTGAGGAACTGAAGGCCGCAGTGACTAGGGAGCCCGTTCTAGCACTGCCTGATTTCGATAAGCCGTTCGAGGTCCAGACGGACGCTTCGGACTTTGCCATTGGGAGAGTTTTGATGCAAAGGGAGCACTCTATAGCGTTCGAGAGCCGAAAGCTAAATGAGACTGAGCAGCACTACACGGTGCAAGAGAAGGAGATGACTGCCGTCATACACTGCTTGAGGGTTTGGCGCTACTATTTACTTGAGGCACACTTTATGATCAAGACCGATATCGTGGCAACGAGTTACTTCCGGACCCAGAAGAAGCTATCCCCCAAGCAGGCACGCTGGTAAGACTTCCTTGCCGAGTTTGATTACACGTTGGAATATTAACCGGGGAAGACCAACGTTGTAGCCGACACACTGAGCCGCAAGGCGAAGTTTGCGGCCATTAGCCAGGCCAATGGGACAGTCGTGGACCGCATCAAGAAGAGACTTGAGCAAGACCCCATGGCCAGGCAACTCTTTTACCTTGCCGGAGAAGGCAAGACTCAAAGATTTTGGGTAGAGGACGGTCTACTCTACACTAAGGGATGCCGGTTGTTCGTGCCAAAGTGGGACAGTCTGAGGTGTGACTTAATCACCGAATGCCACGCCACCAAGTGGGTCGGTCATCCAGGACAAAGACGTACATTGGCACTTATAGAGGCAACATATTTTTTACCACAAATGCGGGATGACGTGGAGCTTTATGTACGGACGTGTCTTGTGTGCCAGCAAGACAAGGTGGAGAATAAGCATCCGGTCGGGCTACTCAAGCCCTTACCCATAGCCGAACGACCATGGGACTCAATTTCCTTGGACTTTATTAGCTCTCTACCAAGGTTGGAAAGGTTCGGGTCTATTATGGTCATCGTGGACCGTTTTTCTAAGTACGGGACATTTATCCCGTGCACGAAGGACTGCACGACCGAGGAGGCAGCCCGTGCCTTTTTCAAAAACATGGTGAAACTATGGGAACTACCAAGGAGCATCATAAGCGACCGGGATCCACGATTCACGGGGAGATTGTGGACCGAATTGTTCAAGGTACTTGGCACCCAGCTGAACTTCTCCACAAGCTTTCACCCGCAAACGGACAGACAGACTTAGCGGGTCAATGCCTTGTTGGAGCTGTACTTGCAGCACTTTGTAAGTGCCAACCAGCGGGACTGGGCCAAGCTACTCGACGTGGCCCAGTTTTCTTATAACTTGCAGAAGAGCGAATCAATTGGACGAAGTTCTTTTGAACTTGCCACGGGGCGACAACCTTTAACTCCGCACACGCTTGACACCCATCTTCGAGAAGGGAAGAGCTCGGGAGCGGAGAAAATGGCTAAGGCTTAGGAGGAACAAGCCGATATTGCTCGAGTTTGCCTAGAAAGAGCAAGGAAGAAGATGAAGCGGTGGACCGACGAGTCAAGAAGACCTAAGGACTATACCATTGAAGACCAAGTCTTTGTCAAACTTTTGCCTCAACAGTTCAAAGCCTTGCGGAGCTTGCACAAGGGACTGGTACGAAGATACGAGGGACCATTCCCAGTAATAGCCAAAGTGGGCAATGTGGCGTACAGGGTCGATCTACCGCCCACACTCAAGATACATCCAGTCTTCCACGTGAGCATGTTGAAGCCATACCACGAGGACGTGAAAGAACCAAGCCGTAACATATCCCACAGAGCGCCTCCTCTCAACACCAAGTCCTTCGACAAGGAGATAGACGAGGTACTCGCAAAGAGGGTCCAGCGACGCCGAGGTGTACAGCCAAAGACCCAATATCTCATTCGATGGAAGGGTCTGCCTGAGTCCGAGGCATCATGGAAATTTGAAGATGACTTGTGGCAGTTCCGAGACGAACTCCAAGTCTACGAGGCGACGAGGGCATCGCCAGCATAGGTGGGGGAGAATGTGCCGCCTGGCTTAATTTCGGTCTAGTCGGGTCGAGGTTTGACAGGGTCATGGCCAAGTTCTGGCCTAACATAGGATTCTATTCCCTTTATTTTTGTATATTTCCCCAAATTCTGGCAGAAGAGACGAGAGTAGTGTAGGCCCCACTGGGCACTCCCTATTTTAAGGGACACAAGGCGCGAGGGTAGTGGAGAGAGACCTAGTGGGCTCTCCCTGTTTCAAGGGACACCAGGCGCGAGGATAGTGGATGGAGACCTAGTAGGCTCTCCCTGTTTTGAGGGAGGTTGCCTCCCTTGTATAAATATGGTCTTTGGCCTCCCATTTGTAATTATCCAACAATTGTATAGCATTCTCAGCTTACCAGCAAACACTCTCCTTCCTAGGTACTCTATCTTTCAGTTGTTCTTTACTTAGCCATCACTAGTCGATTTTGCTCGGAAGAGGCTGACTTAGATGTCGCAAGGGGCGAAAAGGAGCTAAGGCCGCACGCTACGTTTGTACAGGAACAAGGTCGTGACAAGTTCGTGACAGTAGGCTTGCTTTGAACACTCTAATTTCTTCAAAGTAACAACACCGGAGGCAAGACTCGGCCAATTAAGGCCAGGAGCGTATCGCCGACAGAAGGGACGAGACGACCAGTGCACACCTGAAGGCGGACCGGCCGACCAATCCCAAAATCCAACTACGGGCTTTTTAACTACAACAACTTAAATATACGCTATTGGAGCTTGAATTACCGCAGCTGCTGGCACCAGACTTGCCCTCCAATAGATCCTCGTTAAGGGATTTAGATTGTACTCATTCCAATTACCAGACTCTGTGAGCCCGATATTGTTATTTATTGTCACTACCTCCCCGTATCAGGATTGGGTAATTTGCGCGCATGCTGCCTTCCTTTGATGTGGTAGCCGTTTCTCAGGCTCCCTCTCCAAAATCGAACCCTAATTCTCCGTCAACCGTCACCACCATGGTAGGCCCCTATCCTACCATCGAAAGTTGATAGGGCAAAAATTTGAATGATGCGTCGCCGGCACGAGGGTCGTGCAATCCGTCGAGTTATCATGAATCATCGAAACAACGGGCAGAGCCCGCGTCGACCTTTTATCTAATAAATGCATCCCTTCCAGAAGTCGGGGTTTGTTGCACATATTAGCTCTAGAATTACTACGATTATCCGAGTAGTAAATACCATCAAACAAACTATAACTGATTTAATGAGTCATTCGCAGTTTCACCGTTTGAATTAGTTCATACTTACACATGCATGGCTTAATCTTTGAGACAAGCATATGACTACTGGCAGGATCAACCAGGTAGCATTCCTCGACGACATCCTGCCCGCACGGCCGAACCAAGGCGGGAGCGACAGTCGTGCACCGTCATTAAGGTCTATCTAACGCATGCTCGGGCGAGGATGAGATGTCGCTTGCCCTCAATGCTTTCCATATCCGAGAGCTTAATCACGGACCGAGAGATACGAGTTTCGCCCCGTGCCCCCGACCGAAGCGGGGAGCACGAAACGAACGAGGGACGTCGGGACGAGAGCAAATGCCATCATGTAGTAGGTACGCAACACAAGAAACCGGGTCTCGACCAAGGTTGTGCCGCACTTGAGCCAAGGCTGAAGACTCGCGGGGGGTGCGGCGCCGTTGCCCCCGAGCAAGGAACCGACGCACCCCACCGTGCAAAGCCACCACTCATGCGCTGTAACATATGACACATGCCAAGCAGTCAAGCCGCACCACGAGAGCCGTCGTCCGCGCGGGAACAACAACCCAACCGGGGAAACTTCATAGCCCAACTGTGCGCCGAACAAACGCGTGACGAACCAGGGACCGGTGTCGCATGTGCCTACCGCTGGGCGCGCATGCGCCTAAGCATAAGACTCCCCCTGTCGGGCGCACGAAAGAAAAGAAACGGAAGCGAGAGGACCAGCACGTGATTCAAGAATTTGAACAAAAGAACGGGAGGAGTCAAAGAGGAGCGGAAGGACGTCCGACGACAAAGTCGGGCATCCCGATGATGTTTTTGGGTTCAAGGATTCGAACAAAAGAACAGGGGGAGTCAAATAGGAGCGGAAGGACATCCGACGGCAGAGCCGGGCATCCCGATGATATTTTTGAGATTCTTTTTTCTTTTTTCTTCTTCTTCCCCGTTTATTAGGAGAGGATTCGGGGGACGATCCGAATCCTTTATGACGGCGAACGAAGAGCGTCACGGCCAGCAAAGAAAATGCCGAGGCGCATCCCATGCCGGAAGCATGCCAACCGGTGCCTCAGCTCACTACGCCACCCGGCACGCTCGTGGCACAGGACGCCCTCGGCGGGAATCAATGATTGGGGTGCGGGGGGCGGGGCAATCGAAAAAAGGAAAGAAAGGGGACCGAACGCACACGGGGGGTGAAGAGGGGCGCGGGACCCTGCCCGGGTGCGCGGTGCGGCAACCATTTGAGGCACTCATTTGTAAGGTCGTTGGACGGTCGCGGTGCGCACTCGAGACGGATGGAGGGGTCGCCTCAGACTGCACCCAGGGCGCCGCACGATAGTGACGCGAGCAGCCCGCCCGGTCTGGCAAGGAGGCCCCCAAGACTTGTGCCCCCTTATAGATGTCCTGGCAACTTTTCCCCTACCAGGGGCAGCAGACACTGATTTTCCGAGTAGGTGGAAAAATGTTATCAATTTTTTATCTCACTACCAAGAATTCATCCAAGGCTGAAAATTTGCATGATTAGTGCCCGCGATGCGTAGAACGTGAAGATTTTTTTGTTTGAATTTTTCGGTGTCAGAAATTTTTTTTTTTTCCCCGAGACAATCCGACGACAAAGCCGGGCATCCCGATGATGTTTTTGGGTTCAAGAATTCAAACAAAAGAACGGGGGGAGTCAAAGAGGAGCGGAAGGACGTCCAACTGAAGAGCCGGACATCCCGATGATGTTTTTTGGTTCAAGAATTCGAACAAAAGAATGGGGGGAGTCAAAGAGGAGCGGAAGGACGTCCGACTGCAGAGCCGGACATCCCGATGATGTTTTTAGGATTCTTTTTTCTTTTTTTTTTCTTCTTCTTCTTCTTCTTCCCCTTTTATTAGGGGAGGATATGGGGGACGATCTGAATCCTATATGACAGCGAACGAAGAGTGTCGTGGCCAGCAAAGAAAATGCCGAGGCACATCCCGTGCCGGAAGCATGCCAGCCGGTGCAGCGCTGCACGGCGCGGCGCGCTAGGCACAGCTCCGCTACGCCACCGGGCACGCTCGTGGCCCAGGACGCCCTCGGCAGGAATCAATGATTGGGGTGCGGGGGCGGGACAATCGAAAAAAGGAAAGAAAGGGGTAGTAATTTATTGAAAGGAGAAAACTCCTTAATAACCTTCAAATTGTATTTTGACAAAGCCTCATCTTGGATATTTGAATCAATTTCCATATGCTGTTCGATTTTGCAGTAGCTCGCAATGGGGATCACCAAATTCTAAAGCACAAATAAGCAAGAGAGATATCAACTCAAATGTCATAAATAAAATTACAAGAGAAATTACATGGTCACACAAACAAGGAGAAAAGGCTCATCATGATGAGTTGGTCACCTACATCTTTTCCTTCATTTAATGACTGGGAGAGAAAAGCGATAGATCTGGAGTTTGCACTCTAAGTCAGAACATGAGCATCCTTCCCAAGTCTCATTGCCCTTGTCTGACAAAAATACCAAATATAGATCAATGTTAAATATAAAAAGGAAAACTATCACATTAGGATAAGTTACTTATCATAGAGAAGCAGGAAATTTTTTTGAAAATATCTTATTCCCTTCCCATTGTTTTAAACGGTTACATTAGACTATCAAGTAATCTGATATCCTTCAAAAAATAGTTACTGAAATTACTTCGCCCCTGGCTCATCTGTTAGCAATTTTTTAATGAAATCATACAGATTATGCCACCAGTATAATCCTGGGAACAAAAATTCTCTTAACAATGAACTAAGTAGCTAAAAATAGGACAAATGTTTTCAATGCACCCAATATTATCCCCCTCTAACCCACCACAAACACCATAAAAAACTATATATATATTCATTCCTTCTGCAGATAAGATGTGTCAATTCTTTTAGATGCACACTTGAATTAATCTTATTCTTAACTCAAAGGTGTCCCTGTTTTTCCCATTTTTAGAACAATGATATACGATTTTCAATGAAATCAGACTCATGCCACTAGTATAATCATGGAAACAATAATCTCTTGAACTTAGCTACTAAAAATAAAACAAATGTTTCCAATGTACCCAATATTATTCTCCTCCATCCCACCCACCCCCACTAAAAAAACTATATATATACATCAGTTGTTCTCCAAATAAGATATGTCAAATCTTTTAGATGCACATTTGAATTAGTCTTAGTAATATACAGCTCAAAGTTCTCTGTTTTTCCCATAGTTAGAACAATGATATAAGATCACATAACAAGAGGTAAAATGAAAAGAAAATTTTCAAATTTACTGATGCCTATAATTGGAAAGTTTCCACACCTTGAACAAGTGTTTTTTTTCCTGATCAAAGACAAAACAAGGACCACATCTTTTCATTAAAAGAAATTAAATGAATACCTTAAATCCAATCCCAAATCTACCAATTCGATTAGTATCATCAGTCACAGGATGCTTATGCCCAAATGATACCATTCTCAGAGTATCTTCATGAGTCATCCCGTGGCCATCATCTAGAATTGATAGCATAGGAATATCTTTGCCAATCTTCTTTAAGTATACCATATTGATAGAAATTTCCAATCTGTTATGAAATAAGAAGAGAACAATACATGAATAATAAGAGACAGGAACTGAGTTAATAACCTGCCTCAACCTTGTCAAAGAAAAGACCGAGGGTGTTGTGGGGTAAACAAAGAAGAAAAAAATAAATTCAAAATCATTCAACAAGATATTTGGAAAAACTTCAATATTTATAAAAGTAAAGAAAGAACATAAAACAAACTCTACACCCACTTGGTTGCTTGGGCATCTCTTGAGTTATCAATAAATTCAGCAATTGCACCAAAAATCCAGCTTGAATGAGTATGACCAAGAGTCTTTAAATAGCTAGGATCCACCTGTACCAAATTTCTCCTTAGAAACCCATAAGAACCAACCCCATCTCCAGGTTTACAACTATTAATGGCCTTCAGATTGTAAGCTTCATCACCAACATCTGGAAACTTAGTCACGCGATATTCTATCCCCCATTACACCAGAGCAGGATAAAGCCTCCTCACCTTTCACAAGTTCAGGTTTACTTTCTGGCAATTGCATGTCAGATTCCAGAAAACCATAGGTTTCGGCGTTAGCATGCAAAGCTTTTGGGCCAGAAAGGACCCCAGCTGCAATTAACACCATTTCATCACAAAACAATAAGGTTGAGAACAAGTAATTCAACATTCCTGGACACAAGAACAACATTGGTCATGCAATCAAACCATCACACATATTAATGTTAAATATCCAGTCATAAATAAGTATGTTAGCACCAAAAATCTCAAACAGAGTGAATCATAGCACATGAACGATGAGCAAGATTCCTTTAGAAGGAGGGGTTAAGGTAAGGGAAGGACCAGAAGAAATAAGAAACTCACCCTGCCCACCTTTCTCTCTGCTATCATTTATGTTCCGTCTTTTACCTTCTTATGTGGTTGAAGTTCATCTCCTCTTTGGGAGGAAATATGTAAAAGTCATACAATTCAAGCTTTCCAATAGCAACCTGCAAAGTCATTGAAGAAAATAAAAAAAGAAAAAGGAAACTGATTTAGCATTTTAATACAAAATACATATTTGTTTTTTCTTGCAAATACTACACTTAAAAAAAATTAAATAACGGAGAAATATTGGAGAAATTTCCTTGTAAGGAAAAGGCATCTCTCTAAGTTAAGTTCCCAAAACTACTGTAATCATGAGCTTATTAAGAGAATTACTTTTTCTTTTGTCCAGTAGCAAATATAAACAGAATGGTAATACTCCTTAAGAAAGAAAAACAGGCATGTGACAATTTATAGCACAAGGAATTTAATTAATATAACACATTAGTATTGCAGTTTATACATTATTCCACTTCAGGTTTTCCCCTGATTTAAGAAGGAATTGCAAGACTGAAGAAAACAAAAGGTATGCCCATCCAAAGGTTATGCAATCCCTTACAGTTATGCAAAAAGAAAAGAATGTAGAAAATGCATCCAAAATGAACTTTAAAACTATCCATTCTGACCTTGTTGTGTATTTGAAGGAAACGCAAGAATTCTGTCCACTCCTTTTTCTGTTGACTGTTTTCAGCAGCAGGCAATAAAGTGCAGCAAGGTAAGCCAGGGGGAAGATGAATCTTCTCACATCGAACCATATTCAATATGCTCCAATATGACGGCCTGCAAAACAGATAAGGAATATTAAGCATTAAAATTTGCTAATTGTCTATATGAAACACTATAAGTCCTTACAAATCAATGAAGAATAAGGATTAACTCTCCAATCTATTGAAGCCCATTCATGACACCTAGCATAAAAGAACATAAATGCTTGGGAAAATTTACTCTCTTTGAACTTATGCTTGTGTAATTTGTGTCTCAAGTACAAATGTAAAAGACAATTGAACAATTAGAAACTGTGAACCAGCCAATTTGCAATTTCAGGTTCTTAACAGTAAAGGTTTTAAGGTTCACAAATGCCACCATATTATAGCACGATAGAACATGTTGTCATATGCTAATGCCCAAGATTAAGAGAATAGACTGGTTAAACAAGAATGAAGTGCTATTTCATGGTAAAAAGCCCTAACCTCCCCAAAAGTTACAACAATTGATAATAGTAGCCACCAAAAGGTAAGAAGCCTAGTGAAAAGACATTAGTTTACTCAATTTTTTCAGTCAATATCCAGAACAAGCAAACTAAGATCAAATTAGCAAAGCTTAAACTGATTTCTCATCTTTTTTATGCACAAAAAGTCTTATTTCTTGATTTCCAAACTCAGGTTTAAAGAAAAAAAAAGAGAAAAAACTAATTTTTCAAAGAAATGGTCTTGATACCTATATTAAAGAGATTGGTAATCCGTCCAAAGGTGGCAAAAAAGCCATTAAAAGTAGACACATATTCTTTTTTTTTTCTTAATTTTATTCTATAAAAGTATAAGTCGCAACTTAACAAAAGAGATATAAGATGTGTGAAACATTGTAAAATGTGAAAGATAATCTTGCAATATAAAATAAAACAAGAAAATATGTAGAAACCACAGTTCTAGTGAAAGATGCACACACATTTTACCAGGAGGATTAATGCACTGTGTCCGACATATGGGTTTCTTGTCCTTTGTCAGCATAACATAGCAACAATCTGCAGAAGTTGTTATTTAACTAATATTGAGTTCAAATGGTTAGGGAAGAACCACAACCAGGTTGAAAAACTATACAAGTCACTTGAATTCATCAAGACCTAAATGACCAGCAAGAGAAAAAAAAAGGAAAAAAAATAAAAAAATAAAGAATGACTTCTCTTTCTGTCCCCCAAATATTTGACCGTCCAATCACTTAAGTACGGCCAAACTTAGCATTTGTGAATAAACATCAGATAATATGACAGGCTTAATACAGATGAACATAAAAGACAAAAGGTGCTTCTGATTATAGAGTTTAGATTAAGCCATTTTGGTGACAACAACATTCAGCGATTAAATTAAATTGATTAGAAACTTATTAAATTTAGAGCATTTGATAATGTTATTTTAAAATTCTAAAATTCTAAAAAACTTCTTAAATCATTTTACAAAATTTTAGTGGTAAAATCAAACTTAAGGTTTAGTGCAGAATGCCCTCAGCAATAAAATTATCAATTACAGAATCTCTTTGTCTAGTTCTTTCCATGAAATTATTAGAAACTTTATTCTCACCCTTGGCACACTATCACATTCTATGCTCCTCAAGTAAATAAAATTAAATTTAGTGCATATTTGTTGCAGTAGATAAAAATGATTTAAAGTATATTTGTTAAAGTAAATGAAGATAACATATTTCCTAATGGAGAAACTTCATATCATACTCTCTTTCTCTCCAAGTCCTTGTTTCCCCTTGAACCTAATATATTTGGTTGTGTTTGTTATGTTTGTGATAGACGTCCATTACTAAGATCCTAATGTATCAAAATGCATATTCCTTGGCTACTCATTACAAAACAAATGGGGTGTAAGTACTATGTCCTAGCCGAAAATACATCATTATATCCAACATTTACTCCTACCAGTCAAGGGGAGGATGATGATTTGCTGATAAAAAAAATCAAATAACATGAATATTCCAAGACAAGCAATAAAGGATTAGAATTTAACCAATTATTTATGCTATAATATCATTGAAACTTCTAGTGTTAATTTTTTTTTTCTTATAATACTTTTTAAAAATACTTTCATGTATTTTAGTTATTTGATTATCCAATTTTGATTGATTATTTTCCGATACTCTTTTCATCTAAAAACTCATATCAATGTTTAGCATTGCACGTGAATTAAACAATTATTAAAATCTATAGAAATAATATACAAAATAACTAATATAACTTCAAAAATATTTAATAATTGATTGGAAATGTATGAAATAATAAATTAAATAAGGACAGCTTGAAAAATAACAATAAATAACTTCTTTATATAAAAATCTAACAATATTTTTGAGATAACAAAAACGAAAACAATTGATAAGATTTTCGGGATGGAGCGGTAGAGGGGGATATTCAATTTTATGAAATAACAGCTTATTTCTGAAATCATATGGTAGAAACTAAAACTTACTCTCATTTTTTGACTCCTTTTTTAAGAATAAATCCGCCATGAACTAGGACCTGCAAGAATATGGCATGAAGAGATGTAGGAAACTCAAATAAGTCAAAAAGAAATTTTCAACACTCTTCCTTTTTAGTAAATGATATTTCTATTTCTGTTGCAATATTTTCAATTATGTAAATATGTTTAATAACATCAAGTTAAGCTGGAAAAAAAAAAGGAAAAAGGAAATCTTTGTTATTATACTACAGAGCTAGAAATAAAATATTAGTGCTAGTCTTTTTGAGTAGTTTCATGGATGTTGCCTTGATTACTATAGGGAATGCCCTATAATTGCAACTAAGTTCATAAAACACCAAATTTTGAGAACATAGAAACAATATTGCCACATGCTATGCAATAACCAAACAGAAAATTCTGTCAACATATTCTTCATAATTACATAGAGAGAATTACCAATTTTAGCCAACAAGATAGTAAATAAATATATTTCAGAAACTTTAACAAGCAAATAAAGGAAAGATCTATCAATTGTCGGAGAAAGATCATTCAAAAGATTGCTCTTAAAGTCGTTCCAGAAAACTAAGAAGGAGGTAGAGAAACGAGTAATACACAGAATGGATTGTTAACAATTTCCCCAATTGCAGACAGATTGAAGCATGCTTCAAATTCCCATAGAGTTAAACGAAGTACAGAAATTTTTTAGTTGAAAGACTAACAGCAATATTTGCAATTCAATCAAACTGGAGTAAAGCAGATAATTGAATGGAGTTTGAAAAACTGAGTTCATGTTACGTCCAGCAAACAAAATAAATAGCGGAGCACTAAGTATAATAATATCCTGCTAAAATATGAGATAAACATTTCATCTATAAAAAAAACGAAAAACAGAATCACGAATAAATGCCTCCTACTTTGCATAACCGAACACTCGTAGATATAGCTCCAACATAATAATACTCCACCCTACATTATTCTGACTAACGGCAGCAACATAAAATGTATATATAAAACATGTGATCATCCATTATCACTCTTAAACCCTACCTCCATTACGGAAAAAAATTCTCCTACTTTTGCTACCGGAGAAAAATAAATTCCTCAATAACTTGAGCAAAAACTGTAAAATTTTTAAAAACCTAAATGCAACAATGTGTATAAGAGGTTAAAAAAAATAAAAAATAAAAATAAAAAATCATAGACGGCAGTTTTTCGTGTTTGTACTGTAACTGAATCGCATTCGAAAACAAATGTAATGGCTTTGGTTACTCACGGAAGTTGCGGAGAGCGCTTTCAGTGAAGTAGTAAAGGCGGTAACCACCGTAGTGCGACGGCGACCGTGAAACTGAAGAGTCTGAACTAATAAGACTTGCTGTAGAGAGTAGAAACCAGTGAATTGATTGTGAGTGGACTACAGAAAAGGAAACAGTGGAACACGTTCAGCCAAAATGGAAAGAGTGAAGGCAGAAAGAGCTGTACTTGGAGTTCAATTTTTTATTAATATTTTGAGCGGTGAAATGAAAAGGCTGGCTAAATATTCTCTAAGGATGGCATCACATCACATGGGAGGAGCATGTTCATTTTCATGATTGCATTGCAATTTTTTTTTATCTTTTTAAAATAAAAATTTATTTATGAATTTTGTCCATCAAATTTTTTTTTTGCAAATTGATTCTTAAAATGATTTTTTAGCTTTAAACTTACAAAGTAAATTAGCATAAATAATACTCAAATTATGAAAAGTTAGTGATATTGATATCTAAATTATTATTTTTTTATGTAATTGCTCCTTAAATTATACAAAAATTATTAAAAATTATATATTTTTTAAAATTATTTATATCATTACAATAAATAAATATATATATATATATATAATATATTTTTAGAATATTTTAACATATTTAATTATAATTAGTCAATATTTTCACATAATTCCATGTAACTATCACAAATGTCAATGTTTTCACAAAAATACCTAAAACGCCATTCAACTTCGGATAAAACGGCTAACAACAGACCACAGAGACTCTAGTATACTTATGTCATAAATGTTTAGTAACCCTGACTGATTTTACCCTAATATCTTTCAAATTTTAGACTCTTTTTTTTAATTAGCTTTTAACCTCGTACGTGGCGTTGTTTGCACCTGAGGCCTTTAGAGCTAAACGACCTTTCGGTCTTTTAATAGCTCAGGTCGAGGAAACCAGTAGCCCTCGTCCTCAGGTTTCCAGCCCATATACTCAAGGTTAAGGCTATCTAAATTATCTAAATTAATTATTAAACTATGTTTAAGAAATTATGTAGCATATCACATAGACAATTAGTTATGAACTAACATAGTATGATTTAAAAATATAAAAACTTACAAAAATTCCGTGGAGACTCTCAAAACTGTTGGAGCTTTTGTTGTTCCGAAGATTTTTCTTTTATTTAGTAAATTGAAGGGTTTTTACAAGGTTGAGAGGAGACTCTCTTGGAAAATAGAAAGAAAAACTGAAAATTATTACACGTTGCTTCTGCCTCAGCCTAATGAGGGGTAGAAGCTATTATTTATAGATAATTTTTAAGGCCGGATTTCAAACCTGCCTTAGTTACATTTTATGGATTTTTGAAATCCATTACAATAATTTGTATTACAATTATTCCTTTTGGCTGTATTAGCATCAAAGTCAAAGATAAGATGAGAATGATGTTGCTTTATACAAGCCTTGTCGGCCACTTGCTGACTCTACTTTATCTTTGTTGTCGTTACTTGTGAGTGGCTCCTTTTCCTTTGTCGGTGGGACCCAGTGTCTGTGATGATTCACTCTTTTCCCATTGATTGAGAAGTTTTAATGTCTTCTCCTAGACCAAAATTGGGTCTTCTGGTGGTTGTGCATCTCCTGTGTATTTCACCTCTTCATCATTATTTTCCGAATTAGTTGATGATTTAGATGACATAGACACATCTGTATCTAATGAAAATTTTTTTTACTAAGTCTTCTTTGACTGCCTTCATATAGGCCTTCAGCACTTCTGTAGATGAAACAGTGACTTGCTGGATCTTTATCCTTCTGGACAATTGTTGGAATGGACTCGGTATTTCCGAAGTTTCTGATTCAGATTGTAGCTCTGTATAAACTTTGATGGCTTGTTGGATGTTGTCAATAGTTGACTGACCTTCTATTATGTCGTGTTCATCTGGTTTAAACATTTTCTTCCGGAATTTCGTTTCTGTTCTTCTTAATATACAAAGAATTCCTTATGCTGTTCCTTTTTCCCATATTATGGGATACCATCTCTATATCCATAGAATACTGAATTCAGTAAAGAATAAAAATGAAGGCATTCCTTCAATTAATTGGTCTTTGATTGTAGCTTCTATTAAAGCCGGTGAAACCTTGACCTATTCTTGGTATAACCCCTTATATGGTTCAGGTAGTATATATATTTTTGGACCATATTGATCTCACCACTGGTATAACCAGTTTGGTATTTCTGCCTTATGAAGGGAAGAGCATACCTTGAAGAACCATGTATGTTTATGGTTGGTATTCTCGTAGAAAAAACCTTTATAAAAAGCTTCTTTGTAGTCCCAATAATTGTATTTGACTACTGATTTGGTGCCTGGGATAGTATACTCCCTTTGCCTGAAAGTTTGTCCACAATCTTCAGCAATTATTACTTGCTTGATTATAACCTTGCTAAAATTATGAACACTAGCTGATTGTGAAGGATTGAAATGCTGAATTTCAGCAGTTCCTGTTATTTTCAAGATGTGCTCAAAATGCACTCTGCTTTTGTATGAAAGCTCTGGATATGATTCCATTTCTAAATATCTCTGCATTAATTTCCATACATTATCCCTCCATTTGAGGTCTACGAATTCTAAAAGAAATATTATTTCTTTATAAGGATTTGGAACAAAAGGAAATTTCAGATCTTCCTCATGCAATACTGCTGCATAAGATGGATTATTATCCTCATGTTTTTTACTATACCATTCTTTATAAGCCTGGCCTGTCAAACTTGCAGCTATAAGCTGTCTTTGGCCATGTTCAATTATAGGAGTGCCTCGGCCTCCTCTTCCTCTATAAGAGGGAGTACTTTGTCCTCTCCTTCTTCCTCTATAAGAGGATTCACCTTTTTCTTGCATTGCTACAATAAAATTATTAATCATGATATAAATTCACGAGTTAGAAAGTCAGGTAAACTGTTATCAGTACCTTTTTTATAGATTATTTCAAAATCAAATGGAGCTAATTGTGCCTGCCATCTAGCAAACATTTGTTTTGAAACATCATGTTTAAAATCTTTATTAAACATGTATTTGGCTGGCTGGCAATCAGTTCTTATAATAAACTTCTGATTATATAAATCATCTTGAAATTTTAGTACACATTTTAATATAGCTAATATTTCTTTAGCTATTGTTGCATAGTTTTTTTGACTATGGTTCCATTTTCCTGAGTGAAATCTAACCAGATATTCCTGATTATTATGAGGAGTTTTTTGCTTTAAAATTCCTCCAAAACCTATTTCAGAGGCATCAGTTTCAACAATCTTTTCCCAATTAGGATTAGTTAACATTAGGCATGGTAATATTTTTACATTTTGCTTAATTTTTTGCACTGCCTTGGTATGTTCATCAGTCCAAGGCTTGAGTTTTTTCTTTAACCTATCATATAAGATGGCTGCATCTATTGCCATATTCGGGTAGTACGAGGCTATGTAGTTTAGACTTCCTAGAAATCTCTGTAATTAAGTTTTGTCTATTAGGATATCTGGAAATTTTGAAGCAAAATCTATACTTCTTTGAATTGGAACAATTTGTCCTCCAGATAAATTATGTCCTAGAAATCTAACATTTTCCTGTAATAATGCCATCTTAGGCTTAGAAATAACTAAACCATTATTTATTATTATCTTCTTAAACATAGATAAATGCCTAAAGTGTTGTTCAATATTTTGTGAGAATACCAAGATAGCATCGATGTATACTATAATAAAATCCCTATAAGAGTTAAAAATGTCATTCATTATTTTCTGAAATTCAGAAGGTGCATTTTTTAGTCCAAAAGGCATTACTTTCCATTCATACTGTCCGAAAGGGACATTGAATGCTATTTTATAAATATCTTTCTCATGTATCTGGATTTGCCAATATCCAGATTTTAGATCAAATTTAGAGAATATAATAGAATTATGAAGTCTGTCTAATAATTCTTTTTTATTAGGTATTGGGTACCTAATCCATTTTAGGACTTTATTTAAAGGCTTGTAATTAATTACCAGCCTAGGTACTCCTCTTTCCTTTACTGCAGGCTTATTAACATAAAAGGCTGTACATGACCATGGTGATTTGGAGGACCTAATTAGTCCTTTATTTTCTAAATTACTGATTTCTTGAATGCATAATTTTTGATATTCTGCATTCATTTGGCAGGGCCTAGCTTTAGTCGGGATATCAATTTCTCTAAAATTATCTTCATATCGTAAAGAAACTATATGTTTCTTTCTACTCTAGAAAGCATTTGGATGGTCATTACAAATTTCTAATGAGAATTGATTATGAATCATTTGTATTTTATCCTGTAATTTAGGATTTTTTAGTTTATCAGATAAGGATAAAATCTGTATTTCTTATTTTAAGAAATTAATTTGAGTTTGTTTATTCTTTATAAAAGAATCTTTAATTTGGTTTAATACCCTAGTTAAGGGTTCAGTTATGAATATAAATTTAATCTGTTTTCCTTCATAAGTCCCTATAATTCCTGTTTGATCTACTTTAACTAGTGGAAAAATCTTTTTTAGGAAGGGAGTGCCAAGTATTACTTGATTAGTTATATCTTTTACTAATAAAAAACTAGTAGGAATACACTTCCGATCTTTACATATAAATGTCTGTGGTATTTTATAACTTATTTTCATTTTCTGTCAATTAGCAGAGCTTAATGAATGGATAGTCTTATGAAAATACCTAGTTGGGATTAACCCTTCCTGTATACAATTTAAATCTGCTCCACTATCTATCAAAGCAGTTAATTTTTTATGAAAACTATCACCTATCATTAGGGTAATTTCTACAAACCATTTTTGAGAAGTTATTACTTCCAAAGTAAATAAGAAATTTTCTTGTTCTGTTATTATTAAGGGTGAAGGTATGCTAGGAAATTCTATTATCTCCTTTCCTTTTTCTAAGGATATAATCCTCCTTTCTAGATTATCATTGTTGTTTTTTAAATTATGAATTTCTGGTTTTAATTTTTCTATTTCTTTAGCTAAGTCTTGTAATGTGGTAGGACTGAGGTGACTTTGTTTTTCTCTAAGTAATTTTTTTACTTCTGCTAATGTGTATGGTTCAGAATTCTGAACTGGTTCTATTATTGGTGTTTGAATTGAAGTAGTTATATCAATTTGATCTACAATTTTTGACCTAACTACTAGGTCTTTGACCAATCTTAATATTTCCAGCATATTATCCCGAGTCAACATATTTATTCCCTGAAATTGTGATTGTATTTTATAAATATCTTCTGATCCAGATTCTGAATCTTCTAAGGTTTTTATACAACTTAGTCCTTGTTTAGAGAATATAATAGAATTATAATACCATTTGATTTTGAAATAATATATAAAAAAGGTACTGATAACAGTTTACCTAACTTTCTAACTCGTGAATTTATATCATGATTAACAATTTTATTGCAGCAATGCAAGAAAAAGGTGAATCCTCTTATAGAGGAAGAAGGAGAGGACAAAGTACTCCCTCTTATAGAGGAAGAGGAGGCCGAGGCACTCCTATAATTGAACATGGCCAAAGACAGCTTATAGCCATCTTATGGTATAGTAAAAAACATGAAAAGCAGAGTGCAAGTTTGACAGGCCAGACTTATAAAGAATGGTATAGTAAAAAACATGAGGATAATAATCCATCTTATGCAGTAGTATTGCATGAGGAAGATCTGAAATTTCCTTTTGTTCCAAATCCTTATAAAGAAATAGTATTTCTTTTAGAATTCGCAGACCTCAAATGGAGGGATAATGTCTGGAAATTAATGCAGAGATATTTAGAAATGGAATCATATCCAGAGCTTTCATACAAAAGCAGAGTGCATTTTGAGCACATCCTGAAAATAACAGGAACTGCTAAAATTCAGCATTTCAATCCTTCACAATCAGCTAGTGTTCATAATTTTAGCAAGGTTATAATCAAGTAAGTAATAACTGCTGAAGATTGGGGACAAACTTTCAGACAAAGGGAGTATACTATCCCAGGCACCAAATCAGTAGTCAAATACAATTATTGGGACTACAAGAAAGCTTTTTATAAAGGCTTTTTCTACGAGAATGCCAATCATAAACATACATGGTTCTTCAAGGTATGCTCTTCCCTTCATAAGGCAGAAATACCAAACTGGTTATACCAGTGGCGGGATCAATATGATCCAAAAATAGATATACTACCAGAACCATATAAGGGGTTATACCAAGAATGGGTCAAGGTTTCACCGGCTTTAATAGAAGCTACAATCAAAGACCAATTAATTGAAGGAATGCCTTCATTTTTATTCCTTACTGAATTCAGTATTCCATGGATATGGAGATGGTATCCCATAATATGGGAAAAAGGAACAACACAAGGAATTCCTTGTATATTAAGAAGAATAGAAACGAAATTCTGGAAGAAAATGTTTAAACCAGATGAACACGGCATAATAGAAGGTCAGTCAACTATTGACAACATCCAACAAGCCATCAAAGTTTATACAGAGCTACAATCTGAATCAGAAACTTCGGAAATACCGAGTCTATTCCAACAATTGTCCAGAAGGATAAAGATCCAGCAAGACACTGTTTCATCTACAGAAGTGCTGAAGGCCTATATGAAGGCAGTCAAAGAAGACTTAGTGAAATTTTTTTCATTAGATACAGATGTGTCTATGCCATCTAAATCATCAACTAATTCGGAAAATAATGATGAAGATGTGGAATACACAGGAGATGCATAACAACCAGAAGACCCAATTTTGGTCTGGGAGAAGACATTAAAACTTCTCAATCAATGGGAAAAGATTGAATCATCACAGACACCAAGCCCCACCGATAAAGGAAAAGGAGCCACTCACAAGTAACGATAACAAAGATAAAGTAGAGTCAGCAAGTGGCCGACATGCTTTTATAAAGCAACATCATTCTCATCTTATCTTTGACTTTGATGCTAATACAGCCAAAAGGAATAATTGTAATACAAATTATTGTAATGGATTTAAAAAATCCATAAAATATAACTAATGCAGGTTTGAAATCCGGCCTTAAAAATTATCTATAAATAATAGCTTCTACCCCTCATTAGGCAGAGGCGGAAGTAGTGGGTAATAATTTTCAATTTTTCTTTCTATTTTCTGTATTCCAAGAGAGTCTCCTCTCTACCTTGTAAAAACACTTCGATTTACTAAATAAAAGAAAAATCTTCGAAACAACAAAAGCTCCAACAGTTTTGAGAGTCTCCACGGAATTTTTGTAAGTTTTTATATTTTTAAATCATACTATGTTAGTTCATAACTAACTGTCTATGTGATATGCTACATAATTTCTTAAACATGGTTTAATAATTAATTTAGATAATTTAGATAGCCTTAACCTTGAGTATATGGGCTGGAAACCCGAGGATGAGGGCTACTGGTTTCCTCGACCTGAGCTATTGAAAGACCGAAAGGTCGTTTAGCTCTAAAGGCCTCAGGTGTAAACAACGCTAATGCGTTCCGATTGGTATGCTAAAAGATAGGCTTTATTTACCTATGTCGATTATGAGTAATTAATGACTGAGTCTTACTAACTGTCACTTAGCATTCAATTATTGTCACTTAATCAACCAGAACCTAAGGCAGAGTACCTATCGTGTAGCTAGTCTGTTGGAAAGTATCTACGATTTTATTAAGTTAAATATCGTACTCCCAGGGAAGTGGTAACGGCTTAGTAGTAACTAGTCTTTTATCCTAACTCCTATCTTATGATCCAGTTATGCAATCTTCATCAATGACTTTGATGAGAGGGTGATCCATTCTCCACTAGGTTTAAGTTTAATTAATCCTAGAAGTGTTTTATAGATGAGTCCTGATTCTATGTTATACTGTTCCTATATGTTGGTTGACTTATATTCGAGTATTTTAGATATATCTTAGCCTGGATTGCAACTATGTTCTGTGTCTAAAGGCGTACCACATCCGAGGTTTCTAATAAACCGCCCTACCTTATTGACGGCCCTACTCACGGTTCGGGACGAAGGCATCCATGAAAGCCCTATGTCACTTTGGGGAATCATACCGCTTGCCCTAGCCGCCGGTATAATCGGACTCGGCTCGACTTACCTAGACTACTCTAATAAACAGGGTGTTCAACAGGTTATTTTATCTAGCATGGCAGACACCAATACTAATTGATGCCTGTTAAACTAAACAGGTTATGATTAGACCGTGGTTAGGAATTGTCTATAACCCTAACTTTAGTTTAAAAGAGCACATTAGACATGCAGACATAGTGAATATTAAGCAGGTGGCTATTTCCGGAAAAATATAACAACTTCAACATATAAAACAGATATTCATAAGAATCGTAATCTGATATTCAAATTAATATTTAGATAAAACAATTCGTAAACATACAGAACCTTGTCTAGGGGACCCACTGTCATAAAGTAATCACCACTCTATGTAGGTCCAGCCGGCGCTGCAGCTCCTGTATGCTCCTGACTGCTCGATCCTACTCTGCTCGGTAGAGCCTTCGGAGAACGCTCCTCAGACCTAGTAGCAATTGTTTTACCTTACATCCCGGGCTTAAGCAAATTGCCCTAATTTGACTAAGAACACGCACCCTATCTCTCTCTTAGGATCTCCTAACGAAATCCCGGTATTCTATGAATACCAAAACGAACCTATCTATCGAAGCCTAAGATTTGAGACTAATTCTCAGAAATTAAGAAAACGAAACACTAAAAAGAAAAAGAAAACTTTTACTGAAACCCGAGTCTCTCAGTGACTCGTGTACTCCAGAAAAGTGTACACTGAAGTCACTAAATGACTCAGATCGAGTGGAGAGGAATGATTTCAACTCCTGGAGGCCTGGGGTATTTATAGCAGCTTTCTGGAGTGAAAATCTCCAAAAATTTCGATGTGGGACAACTTCTGGTGCTTCGGGACGCCCGTCCTGGATTGGGACGCCCGTCCTGGTGGTTTGACTGGGTCGGGACGCCCGTCCCGGACCATTGACCAAGTCAGCATTTCCAAAAATTGCATTTTTACCCCAAAATTTGCTGTTTTCGTCTACTTTTCACCTGACACTTCCAAAATCATAAAAACTGTGAAATTGAGTAAATAACAATCAATTAAGATCGATTTCCTATCAATTTCACCCTAAATCATACATAAAAACATGCTAAAAAAGGTATATGATTTTCGCGTATCAGATAACCCCACACTTAGCTTTTTTCTTGTCCTCAAGCACAGTCTACCTGAAGTTAGTGATTCTAAATCATATGTGCAGTCACTTAAATTTCTAGTCATGTTTTTATTCCACAAATTATTCAGATAATTCTTAACACAGGTCTGACTGGTTAGGTTGCTATGACAAGGTCTCAAATGTCTCTAGTAGATTGTTAGGATTGAGCAGAAAACAATTTAACAACTAGGTTGAACTCTTCTCTTAGTCATAAGGTCTTCCTGTTGTGTAGTGTGTGTACTAGTCCAGACTAGATAGTCAACACAATAAACTCTTGTCTTAACTATTACCAGATAGCACTTCGACCTGTCACTAGACACACTGACAACAGATAACTTTCTGAGTTATGAGCCTTGGTGATCAGATTTTAATTATTTAGCTCTTATTGATTTCTTTCGTTTATAAATTCAGGGTATTTTGAGTCTGCTTTGAACACGTCAACTTCAACTACCCATGTAGCGAGTCCCACTCCGATGACTCCCAGACCTACACGACCTTAGGGCATCAGGCTTTAAGTTCCCTGAAGGAGTGGTGCTCGAGTAGCGAAGGCCGCTGGCAAACTACCCTATTTTTTTTTTCATCATCATTTTTTTATTTTCTTTTCACTTTTAACTCAGAGTCTCATCTAGTCATTCTAATTGTCAATGCATCCTACAACTGGTCTAATTTTATCTAGTTAAGTCTTGAAAAGGTAATTGGTTGAGGTCTCTAACCCAGACTAAGTTGTGCTTAATTATCAGGAATTCCCTACTCCTAATCAATAAGTTCAAAAATAGTCATCAATTATCTCCTACTAACCATAACATTCTACCTACATATCATAGACATAAGCAATTGTTTAACCAAGCATACTACATTTAGAAGTCTGAAAGACGGAAAAAATTTTGAAATTTTTTTGGAAGGGTGTGAAAATACGGGGAAAACAAGCAAAATCATGCAAAAATTTTGTCAACTGCTACAGTGCACCGTGCACTGCTACCCCACACTTAAGTCTGACACTGTCCTCAGTGTTCATGCATAGCTAAACTACCCCACACTTATTTGCAAACAAGAAGAAATGAAAACAAAACAAAGAACCCTTACCCCACACTTATTTGACTAATTAAGGGTAAGAGAGAAAATAAAGCAACAAAGTAAGTAGGATAATGGAAATAACGAAACAGAACACAAAACAAAGAAAATAAAAGTAAAGTAAAGAAATATGAGGTTTAGAAAAACTCCCTTCATGTCGCGAGCAGAAGGGTCTTCTCTGATCTGTCAATTGGCTCGTAACCTTAGCCATGTGCTATTGCTGAGGTGTTCTTGACTCTGCAAGCTCTAGATATTAGATCGGATGACGTCAGCTCCGATCCTTCATTGTCGAGCTCCAGGTAGTGGCATATCCATTTGAGGAATGGCTCAATCCCCAAGGACTGTTTCCTCGAATCATTTGTAAGATTTCTCATAATCATAGCAACGTGTCCAGGGGGAACGTGTCTAGGAATGAGACTTCTTGGGATTTGTGTGCCTTCTTGCCAATGTTAGTAAAGGTATTGCATGCAAGTCTAGAATGGAAGAAAAGATACCTGAAGTTTTGGCGAAGCTGTGGTGGTAGGGGGCTCCAGTTGTGTAGATCTGGGCCCAAGTATTTGAGACTTCCTCGGGGAAGTTTCTCACAGCTGATTGGTATGCAGGGAATGCAAGCTCCTCCATTGCTATGCTCCTGATACAACGCCAAATTCCTCTATATCCTTCAACCCTTCGTTACCTCTTGGTAGATCACTTGCTTGCACTGGTCTGGCTTTAATTGTTGCCAGTATCTCATCTATTGATTCTGCGGGTCCGGGTTTTGCTGTGGCGGTATCTTCTGAAAGTTTCCAACTTCCGAATTATTCCTCAGCTAAATCCCGTATGATTCCTCTAGTTGGGATTGTATGCATTTCCCATTGGAGCAACATTCTGCAGTAACCTACTCCTACCTCTTTTGGAATGGTCAGTCATTCCCATAGCAATCCCTGCTAAAGTGTGGTATATAGCAGACTTCACAGATTTGATACACATGCTGAACATTTCTTCCTAAGACATCGGCACTCTGAATCTGGAAAACAACTAGAATCTGCACATGACTTTAACATTATTAGTAGGTAATGCATGTGGTTCAGGCCATTTTGAAAAGTGTTCCACGACTACTATGATGTAATTATGTTCAAAGGAAGAAAGAGAAAAGGATTCGAAATACCCCTGATATCAACGGTTGCAACATTCTGTGTACGTCGATGGGGTAGATGATCTCTGGAAGATGTGTTACCTGTTATTTGGCAAGCATCGCAGGACTGTATCAGAGATACAAAAGTCCTTGAATATGGTGGGTCAACAAGATCCTACTTTCAACACTTTCCGGACAGTGTTGATAGCAGTCAATTGGTCTCCTGTAGATCCTTGATGACAATGCTCCAAAATTTTGTGGCCTTCGTCTTTCGAGACACGTCTTCTGATCAACTTATCTGCCAAAAATTTGAAATAGAAGAGAAACTGCCCAGTAGTAATATTTCAAATCAGCAAAGAATTTCTTCTTTTGCTGATAAGTCATATCACTTGGAACTTATTCAGTGACTAGATAATTTGAAATAAACCACAGATGAGAATTATTATACATAGCAAACAATGCAAATAAGTTTTCATCCAAAAATTTATCAGTATTACACTAGCCTCTAACTCGGGGTTTTCTAATCTAGACTAATAGTTTGCTTTCTAGATTTTCAACCCTCTTTCTTATCCCTTTATTCTATATCAAGTTCAAGTAACAATAAAACTTAACTTAATCAAGTATGGTTCAACATTAGTTTTATTGAACACAGATATCTTGGAGTGATCAGTGTCACCTATTGTTTCTAGACAAGACTAGATAAGATCAGAATTTATCATGCATGAACTTTCTTATCATGTTTCTGTTCTAAAACAATTCGTACTACATCATTACATCACATATTAATTCAAAAAGTAGATTCCAATCAGGTGATGCCATAATGGGTGCAGTAATTCCTTTTGGTTTAAAAGTTCTCATGCAATTATCAGCAAAACAAAAGGAACATCCTTTTTTTCAATAGAACATTCAAAGGTCTGGCTATTAAGGAAAAATTATTTCATAACTCATCCTAATAAAGTCGGCATAACTCTAAGAAAATTCTAAAATGGAATTTCTTTCCAATAAAAATCTAAGCCAAAATTTTACAACTCAGAAAAAAAAAATATTTTATCCTCATTTCCATTTTTATTTATCCGTAAAATAGAAAACAAAAAAGAGCAAAAATGTACAACTAAGAAAACAACTACGAAAGAACAAGAGATAGGGAAAAGAACAACTTACCATTGAGCAAGAAAAATACATTTTTTCGGTTTTAAATTTAAATTTTTTTTTCGAAAGCAGTTAAATTTCCTCAATATGGTTTTAGAATGATTTTCTAAAATTTGATTATCCTAAGTGTCTTAATTTTAGATAATATCTAAAATCAATTAGTTGTGATAACCCTATATTTCGGAAGGTGATTGTCTAACTAGCATAAGATAAGTGTAGGTCTAAAGTCTAGGTTACTACAGTTACCTATCATAAGTCTCTAGAATTTTGATCAGGAATCCTAAGTTCATTATGATATTTCCCCGGCAACGGGACCAAAAATCTGATGCGTTCCGATTGGTATGCTAAAAGATAGGCTTTATTTACCTATGTCGATTATGAGTAATTAAGGACTGAGTCTTACTAACTGTCACTTAGCATTCAATTATTGTCACTTAATCAACCAGAACCTAAGGCAGAGTACCTATCGTGTAGCTAGTCTGTTGGAAAGTATCTACGATTTTATTAAGTTAAATATCGTACTCCCAGGGAAGTGGTAACGGCTTAGTAGTAACTAGCATTTTATCCTAACTCCTATCTTATGATCCAGTTATGCAATCTTCATCAATGACTTTGATGAGAGGGTGTTCCATTAATCCTAGAAGTGTTTTATAGATGAGTCCTGATTCTATGTTATACTGTTCCTATATGTTGGTTGACCTATATTCGAGTATTTTAGATATATCTTAGCCTGGATTGCAACTATGTTCTGTGTCTAAAGGCGTACCACATCTGAGGTTTCTAATAAACCGCCCTACCTTATTGACGGCCCTACTCACGGTTCGGGACGAAGGCATCCATGAAAGCCCTATGTCACTTCGGGGAATCATACCGCTTGCCCTAGCCGCCGGCATAATCGGACTCGGCTCGACTTACCTAGACTACTCTAACAAACATGGTGTTCAGCAGGTTATTTTATCTAGCATGGCAGACACCAATACTAATTGATGCCTGTTAAACTAAACAGGTTATGATTAGACCGTGGTTATGAATTGTCTATAACCCTAACTTTAGTTTAAAAGAGCACATTAGACATGCAGACATAGTGAATATTAAGCAGGTGGCTATTTCCGGAAAAACATAACAACTTCAACATATAAAACAGATATTCATAAGAATCGTAATCTGATATTCAAATTAATATTTAGATAAAACAATTTGTAAACATACAGAACCTTGTCTAGGGGACCCACTGTCATAAAGTAATCACCACTCTATGCAGGTCCAGCCGGCGCTGCAGCTCCTGTATGCTCCTGACTGCTCTATCCTACTCTGCTCGGCAAAGCCTTCGGAGAACGCTCCTCAGACCTAGTAGCAATTGCTTTACCTTACATCCCGGGCTTAAGCAAATTTCCCTAATCTAACTAAGAACACGCACCCTATCTCTCTCTTAGGATCTCCTAACGAAATCTCGGTATTCTATGAATACAAAAAACGAACCTATCTATCGAAGCCTAAGATCTGAGACTAATTCTCAGAAATTAAGAAAACGAAACACTAAAAAGAAAAAGAAAACTTTTACTGAAACCCGAGTCTCTCAGTGACTCGTGTACTCCAGAAAAGTGTATACTGAAGTCACTAAATGACTCAGATCGAGTGGAGAGGAAGTCACTATCAACTCCTCGAGCTGCGTCATTTAGTGATTTCCTATCAATAACAATCAAAAACTGTGAAATTGAGTAAATAACAATCAATTAAGATCGATTTCCTATCAATTTCACCCTAAATCATACATAAAAACATGCTAAAAATGTATATAATTTTCGCGTATCAAACGCCACGTACGGGGGTTAAGAGCTAATTAAAAAAAAAGTCTAAAATTTGAAAGATATTAGGGTAAAATTAGTCAGGGTTACTAAACATCTATGGCATAAGTATACTAGAGTATTTGTGGTTTGCTGCTAGCCATTTTAGCCGAAGTTGAATGGCGTTTTAGGCATTTTTGCATGACAGGAGTACTTCTATATGCATATAGACGAAGATGTTTAGTGCCAAGTTTACTTTACTGCTTATCTAGATCTGGATCTTTTCAGGCTTTATGTCTTTATGTTTATGTTATAAATTAGATCTAGGGGAAATAATAATTATACTTATGGCAAGTTAATCAGAACTTGTGTCCAGGAAGGATTGTCCATATGTAATGAAATTAAGTTAAATCAACAACTTAAAAAGCATAGGTTAACCGAAAAAACCCAATTAGGGGAATTTTGTGGATAATTTGGTATGGAACCAATTGTATCTAATAGAAAAAAATATTCTAGAAAACATAGGGAAAAGGACGAAAGATACCCTCCTTATAGGAAAAAACATAGAAAATCAAAAGAAAAAAGAATAGAAAAGAAGACCCGTAGAAAACAAGCTAGGGAATCATCTAGTAAACCTATTATTTGTGATTAATGTGGAAAGAAAGGACACTATACTAGCAAATGCTGGTCTAAAAAGGAAAAGAAGATTAATAATCTAAATATTTCAGAAGAATTAAAAGAAAATTTATATCAAATATTGGAATCTGAAGAAACAGAGAGTGAATCCAGTTCTTTGGAAAACCATATCATATATATAAATGAGGAATCAACATCTTTAGACTCTTCATCAGAATCTGAATGTAGTCCCTGTAAACAAGGACTAAGTTGTATAAAAACCTTAGAAGATTCAGAATCTGGATCAGATGATATTTATAAAATACAATCACAATTTTAGGGAATAAATATGTTGACTCATGATAATATTCTGTAAATATTAAGATTGGTCAAAGACCCAGAAGTTAGGTAAAAAATTGTAGATCAGATTGATATAACTACTTCAATTCAAACACCAATAATAGAACCAGTTCATAATTCTGAACCATACACATTAGCAGAAGTAAAAAAATTACTTAGAGAAAAACAAAGTCACCTCAGTCCTACCACATTACAGGACTTAGCTAAAGAAATAGAAAAATTAAAATTAGAAATTCATAATTTAAAAAACAACAATGATAATCTAGAAAGGAGGATTATATCCTTAGAAAAAGGAAAGGAGATAATAGAATTTCCTAGCATACCTTCACCCTTAATAATAACAGAACAAGAAAATTTCTTATCTACTTTGGAAGTAATAACTTCTCAAAAATGGTTTGTAGAAATTACCCTAATGATAGGTGATAATTTTCATAAAAAATTAACTGCTTTGATAGATAGTAGAGCAGATTTAAATTGTATACAGGAAGGGTTAATCCCAACTAGGTATTTTCATAAGACTACCCATTCATTAAGCTCTGCTAATGGACAGAAAATGAAAATAAGTTATAAAATACCACAGGCCTTTATATGTAAAGATCGGAAGTGTATTCCTACTAGTTTTTTACTAGTAAAAGATATAACTAATCAAGTAATACTTGGCACTCCCTTCCTAAAAAAGATTTTTCCACTAGTTAAAGTAGATCAAACAGGAATTATAGGGACTTATGAAGGAAAACAGATTAAATTTATATTCATAACTGAACCCTTAACTAGGGTATTAAACCAAATTAAAGATTCTTTTATAAAGAATAAACAAACTCAAATTAATTTCTTAAAACAAGAAATACAGATTTTATCCTTATTTGATAAACTAACAAATCCTAAATTACAGGATAAAATACAAATGATTCATAATCAATTCTCATTAGAAATTTGTAATGACCATCCAAATGTTTTCTAGAGTAGAAAGAAACATATAGTTTCTTTACCATATGAAGATAATTTTAGAGAAATTGATATCCCTACTAAAGCTAGGCCCTGCCAAATGAATGTAGAATATCAAAAATTATGCATTCAAGAAATCAGTAATTTAGAAAATAAAGGACTAATTAGGTCCTCCAAATCACCATGGTCATGTACAACCTTTTATGTTAATAAGCATGCAGAAAAGGAAAGAGGAGTACCTAGGCTAGTAATTAATTACAAGCCTTTAAATAAAGCCCTAAAATGGATTAGGTACCCAATACCTAATAAAAAAGAATTATTAGACAGACTTCATAATCTATTATATTCTCTAAATTTGATCTAAAATATGGATTTCATCATTTTCCCTATGTTTTCTAGAATATGTTTTTCTATTAGATGCAATTGGTTCCATACCAAATTGTCCACAAAATTCCCCTAATTGGGTTTTTTCTGTTAACCTATGCTTTTTAAGTTGTTGATTCAACTTAATTTCATTACATAGGGATAATCCTTCCTGGGCACAAGTTCCGATTAACTTGCCATAAGTATAATTATTATATTCAATAGCAGTTTTATCTTTTCTTAAGGCTTTTCTTACTCTTTCAGCAAATAAAGAGGGCAAGTCATCTATAAATTTTGATTTCCAGTGAGCACTATTAGCGTCTGGGAGTTCCATAACTCTACTTAGGAAGGTATCTTTATACCACCTAAAAGATGTCAAAGTTGGACATCTAAGATTTTGTAGTAATGTCCTAATGGTCTCACTATTCTCAGACCATCTTCCTGTAAAATGTTCTACAATATTCACTATTAGTGTATAAACTGCATGATCTACTGTTCTATTGTCTTCTGTTTTAACAGAAGTCAGTATTTGTTGTTGGTTTTCCTTAGTGAGGTAATTATCCCACCATCCCTTTAATTGACCAGTAAATCCGGCTGTAATCATATTTGCTATTGCCTTATCTGTATTATTATTCTATTTACAGATTGTGCTATACATTAGCATCATGTGAACAGTATTATAAACTTGTTTTTGGGTATAACCATCTATATTCCATTCATAAATTTGTTTTCCACTATAAGAATTGGTATTAATCCAATCATGTTCTTCTAATAGAACATCCTGTGGTGTTGGTCTAGGGTAGTAATACATCTTAGTTGTAGGTATATCCTGATATTTAGAGATTTTATTTATCTCATCATTTATGACTTGTTTATAATCTGAGGAGCTGCCAATTACGTTTTCAAGGAGCTGCCAATTACGTTTTCAAATTGTTCTCCTAAGGTATGAAGACTTAATTTATTAAATTTATCTTCTAACAATTTTTCTAATTTTGAGGTGGATTTTAATTTAAAATCTATTATTTCAGGAGGAGGCCGTATACTAGGTGATGCTACAGCAACTGACTTATCCTGAATTCCTTGATGAATATATTTTTCCAACTCAGATAAAATATTTTCTACCCTATCATGTAAAGACAGAACATGTTCTCTGAGAACATGGATATATAAATTCATGTGATTCTGTTGTTTTATTACATTATTTAAATGATTTGTAGTTATTGGTAATAAATCATTACTTAATAATTTTTGAAAAGCATTATAATGCCTGATTTCATTATTTTATTCCATATGATAAGGATGTAAAGGGGGAAAAACAGATTTTACTACAGAACCATTTTGTAGTTTGAATATTCTTTCTAGTACAGAAAGATAATTATTAAAATGTGTGGTTAAAAACCAAGGTACAAAGGAAATCATTTGATTTTTCTCAGATAAGTGTTTATAAAACTGATCTGCAAAATATTTTCTATCATTTGGATCAAAATTTTCTAAAAACCATTTTTTGAAAGGTTCCCATCTGGGCAAATTAAATTCTTGCTGGATCATAGCTCTAGCCCTAGATCCTGGTTGAAAATTTATTTTAGGTTTATAATCCATTAAACAGAAAAATTCATTTCAGACACAGTTATATCTGGGTCTACTGGGGTCGAATATAATCCTCTAACTATATTATCTGATGATATATGTAACTCTTCAACCCTTGAAGAGCTTTCAGGATTACTAGGTCTTATACTAGAAGTGGATCTCCTAGATGGTGATCTTACCTGGTAATCTAGTGGAGAGATATGTGAATGAGATGAATAAGATCTATGAGATCTTGAAGTCAATAAATTTCTATTGTTTTCAAATTGTATATGGACTCTTCCATCCTGAGTCTGAGAAATATTGGTTGGGACTCTGTTGTCTATAAATTGGACAGGCAAAGCATGCTCAATAGTCCAAGATTCAGGAAATTCAATTTCTTCCCATTTAATAGTTCTTCTAGTCGTTATATTAGACCTATTGAATTTTGATTCTATAAGAATTGTTTCATTCTTAGGTTTATCTACCATCCGACATTGGGGGTTAAGAGTATATAATGGCTTATAATATACTCTATAGCAGATAGCTATTATTTCACTACCTGGGATATAATCATATCCATATGCCTGAATATTTAAAGTTAAGGCATCTAATATATTTATGTTTGTTAAAGACGATGATAAATTAGGGTATACATTAAAGTAGATTGCTCAATGAGCAAGACTGGATTGCATAATTCCTATTAGAGATTGTTTCCAGTTTAGGTTTCTACCATCTCTTAAGGTTAGTAGAAAACTTTCGGGTAGTCCTTCTAAAGTTAAAGGTTTTAATGCTACCTGTACTAATCCAATATGGATAAATTTATGAGTTGATCTATATTTAGCCAAATCATGTGTATTGAGAAGTTGCAGTGTCATATTATCACTGTGTAAAGGGATAGTTTCTTCTGTAGTTTTAACTACTTGTGTGAAACTTAGTTTATCAAACATTTCAAATTTATAAATTATTTTTGGATCTATCCTGGGGATAGTCCACCTATTTAGGTCCTCTAGATTTCTAGGGATCTCTTGTTCTACTACGATACTGTTTTTAACAGTATCTTTGTCTTTTCGTTTTATGATATTCATAAACCTGAAATGTGATATACTAGCATAATTTCAAATCCATGGCTCTGATACCATTTTATTTCATTTTATTTCCCCTAGATCTAATTTATAACATAAACATAAAGACATAAAGCCTGTAAAGATCCAGATCCAGATAAGCAGTAAAGGAAACTTGACACTAAACACCTTCGTCTATATGCATATAGAATTACTCCTGTCATGCAAAAATGCCTAAAACGCCATTCAACTTCGGCTAAAACGGCTAACATCAAAGGATTGAAATGCTGAATTTCAGCAGTTCCTGTTATTTTCAGGATGTGCTCAAAATGCACTCTGCTTTTGTATGAAAGCTCTGGATATGATTCCATTTCTAAATATCTCTGCATTAATTTCCAGACATTATCCCTCCATTTGAGGTCTGCGAATTCTAAAAGAAATATTATTTCTTTATAAGGATTTGGAACAAAAGGAAATTCCAGATCTTCCTCATGCAATAGTGCTGCATAAGATGGATTATTATCCTCATGTTTTTTACTATACCATTCTTTATAAGTCTGGCCTATCAAACTTGCAGCTATAAGCTGTCTTTGACCATGTTCAATTATAGGAGTGCCTCAGCCTCAATTTTTGAGGTGATTTTCACCGTGGAAAAGAAAAAAAATAAATTGTTGTTTAATATATATAAAGGTGAAAAACAAATTTGGAGAATTTGTCACAAATTTTCTATATTTTAAAGTCTATTTATATCAATTTATTAAATTATAAACTTTAATGCTTAAAATAGGTAATGTATTTTTCACAAATATTTAAAAAATTTAAAATTTATGTAATTTATTAAGAAAATGAAAGAATAATCTAATTAGAATATATATATATATATATATATATATATATATATTTCTTTTTATAGTAATTATTTTGCTTTAAATAATATATATATAAATATATTTCGTACACTAAATTTGTATGATATAAAATTCATTAATTACTCCAACAATTTACTTCATTATATTCTAAAATTCTAACATTTATTTTGTATTCTAATTCATATATGATTTTTTCACGATATTTATTTCACTTATATATTAATTTAATTATTATTTAAAAAAAGATTCAAAATCGTTATTTTAAAAAAGCTTATTAATTACTAAAAAAAAGTTTATTATCATTATAATTCATATTTTATAAAGATTATATTTTTAATTTAAAGATTACGTAAGTGTTTTGTGAGGAGTTGTTTTTTTCCATAATCCTGAGCAATTATATGTTTTTTTATTTTAAAACATGTTAAACATTTTTATAATTAGTAATTTAAAATAAATTAACTTAATATTAATTTTTTTAAAACAAAATATTATATTTTTGGAATAATTTAATTTATTTGATTTTATATTAAATGACACTACTAAGAAAATGCTGCCTAGTAAGGAAGAAAGGCATCGCATTCCGAGACACGACTTTCTGTAAGAAGGATGACATCGCATTAAACCGAACTCTTCATATGGCGCCATAAATAATGGCAGAATTGTATCTAAAACCCACAAATTAGGGTTTAACCAAGGAGACCACCTATTTTTTCCAACCCGCCACAGTTGGTTTTCCTATTTAACAATTAGGGATGGAGGTTGATGTTGGACAATCTCCATTTGACATTGATTTTCATCCTTCAGAGCAGCTTGTAGCCTCTGGACTCATCAGTGGCGACCTTTTGATGTAAGTTACTTTATTTACTGAATTTGTCGTTTGAAATATTTAGAACGCAGATTTTATGTTTTTTCGAGTACTAAATTCATTTTGTTATATCAGATTTCGTTATGTTGATGATTCTACGCCGCAAAAGTAAGATTTTTTTGTCCAAATTTACATGCTCATAGTTTTTTTTCTCCCTTGAATTTATCATAAATTACCAGTGACGGTTCTTTGAATTGGGATTTTAGGCTTTTGGAAGTTAATGCTCATGCCAAGTCGTGTCGGTCCCTCCGCTTTGTTAACGACGGACGCGGTGAGATAATTGTCTTTTTAGGAATTACGCTGTTTGTTTATTTATTTGCTTTATGATGGGTATTATTGAATAAATTTTAGAATTTTATATCTAATGGAATTGAAATTTTACTTAGTTATTGTGACTGGTTCTTTGGATTACTCAATTCTTGCAACTTATGTGGAAACTGGAACTGCCATTACTCGTCTCGAGGACGCTCATGGGTAGGTGTCAAGAATATGTTTGCTTCTATCATTACTTCATCTGAGCTTATTGTAACCCTGTGAAGGTTGGTTGAGTTGAGCAGAGGAGTGCTAAGGAAATTTGTTAAGAAAATTTCTTTAAAAGAGTTCTAGAGTTATTGAATGTGCTTGTGTTATGGCGTTATTGATTTTAATCATGCTGGAAGGATTTGTTCTCTTTGCAGGGATTGTGTAAATAGAATAATAAACCTGACAGAATCAACCATTGCCTCGGGTGACAATGAAGGCTATATTAATAACTCTTCCTGAGGCCCCCGCTGACGTCTCCGAACTTCCTAACGTTGCTGTCAGCCGCCACGTCCCGGTTCAGGAATTTTAACCCTATTCCCTTTGGGAGCACGTGTGGAACGCGCCATCTGTCAGGCTTCCCCCGACCCTTAGGATCAACTAACCCATGTGCAAGTGCCGTTCACATGGAACATTTTCCCTCTTCGGCCTTCAAAGTTCTCATTTGAATATTTGCTACTACCACCAAGATCTGCACCGACGGATGCTCCGCTCGGGCTCGCGCCCTGAGTTTTGCAGTGACCGCCGCACCCTCCTACTCATCGGGGCCTAGCACTTACCCCGACGGCCGGGTGTAGGTCGTGCGCTTGAGCGCCATCCATTTTCGGGGCTAGTTGATTCGACAGGTGAGTTGTTACACACTCCTTAGTAGATTTCGACTTCCATGACCACCGTCCTGCTGTCTTAATCGACCAACACCCTTTGTGGTATCTAGGTTAGCGCGCAGTTGGGCACCGTAACCCGGCTTCCGGTTCATCCCACATCGCCAGTTCTACTTACCAAAAATAGCCCACTTGGAGCTCTCGATTCCGTGGGATGGCTCACCGGAGCAGCTGCCTCGTCCTACCTATTTAAAGTTTGAGAATAGGTCGAGGGCGTTACGCCCCCGATGCCTCTAATCATTGGCTTTACCTGATAGAACTCGCACGCGAGCTCCAGTTATCCTGAGGGAAACTTCGGAGGGAACCAGCTACTAGATGGTTCGATTAGTCTTTCGCCCCTATACCCAAGTCAGACGAATGATTTGCACGTCAGAATCGCTGCGGGCCTCCACCAGAGTTTCCTCTGGCTTCGCCCCGCTCAGGCATAGTTCACCATCTTTCGGGTCCCGGCAGGTATGCTCTCACTCGAACCCTTCTCAAAAGATCAAGGTCGGTCGACGGTGCACCCCGCTCGGGGGATTCCGCCAATCAGCTTCCTTGCACCTTACGGGTTTACTCGTCCGTTGACTCGCACACATGTCAGACTCCTTGGTCTGTGTTTCAAGACGGGTCGAATGGGGAGCCCATAGGGCAGCACCGAGAGTGCACGGATGCCGGAGCACTATTGGGGCGATGACGTCTCCGTGGGCATCTCTTCAGCCCGGGCTTTGGCCGCCGTCCTAATCCGCGCTGGTCCACACCCCGAGTCGATTGGCGGACCAGCTTGTCGCCGTTCCACATCTAACCGGGGTGCATCGTCGGCCCCCATCCGCTTCCCTCCTGACAATTTCAAGCACTCTTTGACTCTCTTTTCAAAGTCATTTTCATCTTTCCCTCGCGGTACTTGTTCTCTATCGGTCTCTCGCCCGTATTTAGCCTTGGACGGAATTTACCGCCCGATTAGGGCTGCATTCCCAAACAACCCGACTCGCCGACAGCGCCTCATGGTGCGACAGGGTCCGAGCACGACGGGACTGTCACCCTCTCCGGTGCCCCATTCCAGAGAACTTGTGCTCGGTCCGCCACTGAGGACGCTTCTCCAGGCTACAATTTGAACGGCAGAGCCGCCCGATTCTAAGCTTAGGCTGTTCCCGGTTCACTCGCCGTTACTAGGGGAATCCTCGTTAGTTTCTTTTCCTCTACTTATTGATATTCTTAAACTCAGTGGGTAGCCCTGCCTGACCTGGGGTCGCAATCCTCAGAATTTCCCCTCTCACCGAAGGACTCATCTCGCATGGGGTCCAAAAACGCTCTCCTCGACGCAGCTTGCCGGTAACTCGCGTACAATCTCGACGACCACCACTTGTCGCGACCTCCGCCATGAGGGAACCATTTTTCGGGCTAGCCGCGAACACTGCACGGGAAGCCAACTTCCCCCCCCCCCACGCTAGGGCCCGCGACCCCTTTCGGGAAGCCTAGGCAGACGTGCCCTCGGCCTAATGGCTTCGGGCGCAACTTGCGTTCAAAGACTCCATGTTTTCACGAGATTCTGCATTTCACACCAACTATCATAGTTTGCTATGTTCTTCATCGATGGGAGAGCCTAAATATCCATTGCCGAGAGTCGTATAATGTTTTTTTATCGTTCAGAGACCCCTTTAGTCCCCGCGGTGAGGACACCGCGGGAAGGGCCATCCCCTCTCTGTTTCGCTGTGGTCCTTGGCGCTTCCCGCGCCGGATTTTGTTTTCGCCGCTCGGTGCATCTGGCAGCAAGTAATTATGTCGCCGGCCGACCCAGCGAGGCGCAACAGCGCTTCTTTATTTTTGGAACGCGTTCGTAGGTCATTCGGTACGAGGATTTGACAATGATCCTTCCGCAGCTTCACCTACGGAAACCTTGTTACGACTTCTCCTTCCTCTAAATGATAAGGTTCAGTGGACTTCTCGCGACGTCGCGGGTAACGGACCGCTCACGTCGCCGACATCCGAACACTTCACCGGACCATTCAATCGGTAGGAGCGACGGGCGGTGTGTACAAAGGACAGGGACGTAGTCAACGCGAGCTGATGACTCGCGCTTACTAGGAATTCCTCGTTGAAGACCAAGAATTGAAATGATCTATCCCCTTCACGATGAAATTTCAATGATTACCCGTGCCTGTCGGCCAAGGATAAAGACTCATTGAATACATCAGTGTAGCGCGCGTGCAGCCCAGAACATCTAAGGGCATCAGAGACCTGTTATTGCCTCAAACTTCCGCGGCCTAAAAGGCCGTAGTCCCTCTAAGAAGCTAGTTGCGGAGGGATCCTCCGCATAGCTAGTTAGCAGGCTGAGGTCTCGTTCGTTAACAGAATTAACCAAACAAATCTCTCCACCAACTAAGAACGGCCATGCACCACCACCCATAGAATCAAGAAAGAGCTCTCAGTCAGTCCTCAGTCAAAGTTAGAGAGATAGAGTTTCTCTCTCTAGGAAACGCTCTCGCCTCCTAGATGCTTTGGATTGTGAAACTTTCTTTCTACCTTCAAATTCTACAAGTTCTTGTAAAAATTTTGTAAATTTTGTAGATCCCACGGAGGAACCTCGGTTATGAGCAGATCCCACAAATCGCTGCAACCAAGTGATTTCTAGGGCCACTTTCTTGAAACCCTAGTTCGCGATGGCAAGGAAGAATAGGGCAAATCGCACCGGCCAGACCCCTGATTAGAAGAAGAAGGACAATAGCGCAACCATCCTCGATGGCGCTGTGAAGGAGATCATCCCTCCCACAGGTGCTACCCCCGACGATGTCGTGAAGACGATACCGCTCGCAAGCGCCGCCACTGAAACCCTAGTAGTCGTACACGAAGGCACAGGAGAGCCGCCTACCAAAACCCTAGCAGCCCAATCTGAAGGCGCAGCGGCCAGGAAGAACAAGGCCAATCGCACCGGCCAGACCCCAGATCTGACGAAGAAGGACAGCAGCGCGGCCATCCTTAACAGAGTTGGGAAGTCGTGCCGCCCAGACGTAGGAACTACCCCCGACGGTGCTGGCCCCAAAACCCTAGCGGTCGTACACGTAGGCGTACCACCTGATGGCGCAGTGGCCAAAACCCTAGCAGGTCTTGGTAAGTGCTCTAAGACGGTTGAACTTGGTGATGGTGGGTCGTTGGACGTAGTCAACGTGGTGCCGAGCTCCCCCAAGCTGCCAGCACCACAAGATGCACACAAGGTGTTCAATGCAGTACCTAAGTGGCAAGTCAAGGGTAAAAAGAAGATATTCGTGGAGCTTTTTGCTGACAACAGGAACCCTAATATGGGTATGAAACTCACATATACAGCCACGAAAGGTAACAGGGTCATCCTGGAGGATGAAGGTGTTGATGATGTTATGAAGACGTGGGGCTTCTGTTTGGTTGGATACTTTACGCAGCGGCATCCGGGGAAAGAGGCCTTGATGAAGCTCTGTAGCTCCTGGAACGTGCCTTTTGAATTATTCCAGATGTGAACGGGTGGATAGTATTCAAGTTCCAAAGTGATTATGATAGAGACTCGGTGTTGAGGGGCGGACCTTACACCATCTACGTTCGCTCCCTTTTACTCAAGGCGATGCCTGACTGGTTTCGCTTTGGTGATGATGACATCAAGCAAGTACCAATTTGGATTATGCTCCCACAACTTCCAATTGAGTGCTATAACGAGAAAGCAATTGGCAAGATTGCTTCTTGTGTGGGCAAACCAATGACTACCGACAAGATGACCCAAACGAAAGAGAGAGCTTCTTATGCGCGTGTGCTAGTAGAAGTAGACGTTTCTAAGGAATTGGTGCGATCTATTCACGTTGCAACACGTAGTGGAGTCTCATTTGAGCAGAAAATTGAATATGAAAACGAGCCTTTGTATTGTAGCAAGTGTAATCACATTGGGCACAATATTGCAAGATGCAAGCAGCTAAGCAAAGAGCATGAAAAGATGGCAGCAGCAAGTAAGGGCACAGATGCTCCAATTGTGCAGCAGCCATGCTGATATGCATAAATCATATCAATTTTTTAGCATGTTTTTAGGCATAATTTAGGGTGAAATTGATAGGAAATCGGTCTTAATTGATTGTTATTAACTAAATTTCACAGTTTTATGATTTTGGAAGTGTAGGTGAAAAGTAGAAGAAAATGGCAAATTTCGGGGCAAAAACGTGATTTTTAGAAATTCAGATGTCGGGGTGGGCGTCCCGAATCAGGATGGGCGTCCTGACTTGGTCAACAGGCCAGGACGGGCGTCCAGGACTCAAGACGGCCGTCCTGACCTGGTCAACAGGCCGGGACGGGCGTCCAGGACTCGAGACGGCCGTCCTGACCTGGTCAACAGGCCGGGACGGGCGTCCCAATCCAAGACGGGCATCCCGGATACCTGGTCAAAATCCCACATCGAATTTTTGAGAGAAAATCACTCCAGAAAGCTGCTATAAATACCTCAGGCCTACCTCAGTTGAATTCATTCCTCTCCACTTGATCTGAGTCATTTAGTGACTTCAAGTATATAGTTTTCCAGTATACAAGTCACTTAGAGACTTAGATTTTAGTATAAGTTTTCTTTTATTTCTAGATAGTGTCTCGTTTTCTTTGTTTATGAGAATTAGTCTCAGATCCTAGGATACGATAGATAGGTTCGTTTCTGGTATTCATAGAATACCCGGGATTTCGTTAGGAGATCCTAAGAGGGCTCTAGGCATTCGAAGAGTCAGTCCACAAGGCTGGGCTTAAGCTGGGTATTAAGGTAAAGTCCAGCTACTAGGCTGAGGAAGCATCATCCGAAGGTTCTATCGAGCAGAGTCGGGTCGAGCAGTCCAACATATACAAGCAGTTGCTCCATCGGCGAGACTAAGTAAAGGGTGAATTCTTTATGGCATCAGTCCCCCTGTCCCTCTCTTTATATGTATGTACTGTGTTCGCCCAAATATTAATTATGTTTATTAGATTTTGATTTTATGAGTATTTGTTATACATGTTGAAGTTCTTATGATTTTCCATAAATGGCCACCAGTTTAATATTCATTATGTCTGCATGTCTAATGTAGTTTTTTTTAAACTAAATGTAGGGTTATAGACAATTCCTAACCACGGTCTAATCATAACCTGTTTAGTTTAACAGGCATCAATTTAGGACTTTCCCGTTGGAAGCATTGGTGTCTGCCATATTAGATAAAATAACCTACAAAACACCCTATTTGTTAGAGTAGTCTAAGTAGGCTGAGTTTGTGTGTTTATGCCGGCGTTAGGGTGAGCGGCATGATCCCCTAAGTGACATAGGGCTTTCATGGATGCCTTTAGCTCGAACCGTGAGTAGGGCCGTCAATGGCGATGGGGCGGTTTATCAGGTAACTCAGATGTGGTACACCTTTAGACTCAGTACATAGTTGCAATCCAGGCCAAGATATATCTAAATACTCGAAGATAGGTCAATTAACATGTAGGAATAGTATAACATAGAATCAAGACATTATCTGTAAAACACTTTTAGGCTTAAATAGACTTAAACCTAGTGGAGAATGAATCACCCTCTCATCAAAGATATTGATGAACGATTGCATAACTGGATCATAAGATAAGAGTTAGGGTAAGAGGATAGTTACTGCTAAGTCATTACCACTTCCCTGGGAGTGCGATATTTAATTTAAATAAAATCGTAGATACTTTCTAACAGACTAGCTACACGATAGGTACTCTGCCTTAGGTTCTGACTGATTAAGTGACAACATAGAGACTAAATGTGAAAATTAGTCAATCTAAGTCCTTAATTACTCATAATCAACATAGGGTAAAACAACACTTATTTTAGCATATCAGTCGGGAGCACATCAGATTTTTTGCGCTGTTGCCGGGGAAATATCATAATGAATGTAGGATTATTGGCCACAATTCTAGAAGCTTATGATAGGTAACGGTAGTAATCTATACCTTAGATCTAAACACTTATTTTATGCTAGTTAGACAATCAATTTCCGAAATATAGGATTATCATAACTAATTGATTTTAGATATCATCTGAAATTAAGATATTTAGGATAATCAAATTTTAGAAAATTATTCTAAAACCATATTGAGGAACTTTATCGGCTTTTTCTATTTTGTTTTATTTCTATCTTTGTTATTTGTTATTCCTAACCAGACTTTGCACTCATAGATGAAGAGAACAAGAGCAGCTACAAATCAAGCAAAGAAAACAGAAAACCCTGACACTCCAGGACGAAAGAAGACCAAACCAGAAGGACCATCTAGGCCTGAACCAGAAATACCACGGGAGAACCCTCCTTCACAACCTATAGAAATAAACTCAAGCCTAGACACCAGTGACTTAGTGAGAACATTACTGAACACCCGTGAGCCTAGTCCCACGGAAGAAGATCCTTCTGAAGATACCTTTCCTCCGAGAGAAGAACCTCAAAGATCTCCAGTTCACACTCCTGCCCAGAGAATTCCTATAAATCCACCACCCCTTGACCAAACCCAAAACTCACCAACATCTCCTGAGTACACTCCAACGCCTAACGAGCACACCCCTTCATCCGGGGGAAGTACTAACGGTTCTCATTCAGTTTTGTCCGTGCAGATAGATACTTTGGCTCAAAGGATCTATGAAATGGATCAAGGAATTGCACGCAGATTGTGTCATTCAGACCAATATATCCTAAATATCACAACCAACATGGACCAACTCAGGGCTACAGTAAGTCTCCAGGAAAACCAAGGTGCACAGATACTCCGGGAGTTAGCTGACTTACGAAGTGAGCAGGGCAGGAAAAGGGATGAGATGAGAGCCATGCACATAGAGATGCGAACCATACAAGCAGAAATACGAGAGATCAGAAATAAGGGCCATTGAAAAAGGGAAGATTCTTTTCAAATTTTGGAGGGAAATTCGAATTTTGGAAGGAAATTTAAAATTCAAATTTTGGAGGGAAATTCGAATTTTGAAACTTTGGGGAGTTGCCAAAAATTTGTAGAGATAAGGTAGAGAGAATTTTTTAGAGAGATGAATTTTTGGTGGTTGGTTTGAGAGAAAATGAAAAAATGGCATATTTGTAGGAGGGTCGGCCTTCGAGACGCCCGTCCCAGAGGTAGGATACCCGTCCCGCTGGACGCTCATCCAGAATTGGGACGCCAGTCCTGGGTTGCTTCGGGATGGGTGCCACTTCTGGATTTTTTTTTCATAATTCCCTGCAAATCTCATTACACAAAAAAACAATCATAATAAATAACAAGTCTTCATGTTTAACCTATCAAATTCAGAAGCTGTTAAAAACTCTGTGCAAAAATTTCTCAATCTCTTTTTCGAAAATCATGACTACCATAATCTTATCCTAACTTCTATTCAGCAAGAATTTTAGAAACACATAAACTGAGTTTATACAATTTAATTAGTGAAAAATAAACTGCATTTGAAGCACCTTTGTTTTTCATAAAAATTTGAGAAATAAAATGTCTGAAGAAAAATTGCTGAATAAAATAAGAGAACCTTTTAAAAAGTTTGAAAACAAAAAAGTAGGGGTCAATTATTTAATTTTAGTTCAAACCATTTATTTGCTGAAAAGAATAGTGAAAAGAATCTTCCCTTTTTCAATGGCCCTTATTTCTGATCTCTCGTATCTCCGCTTGTATGGTTAACATCTCTATGCACATGGCTCATCTCATCCCTTTGCCTGCACTGCTCACTTCGAAGTCAGCTAACTCCCGGAGTATGTGTGCACCTTGGTTTTCCTGGAGACTTATTGTGGCCCTGAGTTGGTCCATGTTGGTTGTGATATTCAGAATACATTGGTCTGAATGACACAATCTGCGTGCAATTCCTTGATCCATCTCATAGATCCTT
>JAPHNG010000495.1:0-11111 GCA_027405835.1 Asclepias syriaca
TTTTTCCTTATCATTATTATTATTATTATTATTATTATTATTATTATATTATTATTATTATATATTATTATTAAATGGTGTTAATTTTCTTGATTGGAACTAAACTATTGCATTATATTTACCAAGTATTTCTATGGATGGATGGTCATTTGACTGATGATCCACCACCTTGGGATGATTCTAGATTGTCCTAGATAAGAGAAGGTGATTGTTTGTATATACAGATTTGAAATTTTATTGATAATGAGGTGGTTAGTATGATTACTCATTATAAGACAGTAAAACAATTGATGAACTATTTACAGTTCTTATATTCTGGAAAAGAAAACTTTTTTCATATCTATAATGTTTGCAAGAATTTTTCTTAGGCATATAAAGGAGATGGTCTCTCACCAATTATTTTTTGGACATATGACAGTCTCATTATATTGTTTCCACAATACTGATATGGAGGAGCAACTAAATCAAAACAATAAAGTAGGAATTAAAGCTATGGTGTGATAGTCAAGCTACATTTTTCAAATCCAATCTTTCATGAATGAACAAAATATACTGGGATTTACTGTCATTTCATTTGTGAAAAGTTCCATCACAGTTCGATCACTACAGGTTAGGTGAAAGACTAGAGAACAATTAGGTGATATATTCACAAAGGCTCTTAGGGGTTTGGATTGATTATCTATGTAACAAGCTAGTCATGATTAATATCTATGCTCCAGCTTGAGGAGTAGTATAAATTGTATAGGCTAATTTGTAGGGATTGTTACAAACAGATTCTAAATAATAGGAATCAAGGACTAATTCACTGTGAGAAATTTAGGATATTTTCTTTCCTATTCTAGGATTTCTATACATGTATATATACCCTTAAGATTAATGAATAATAAACAAGATTGATTCTCTTCTTTCTAAGAATAACATATATCAACAATATATTTCTGCATGCTAATCTTCAAGGATATTAATGGAAAAGATTATGACAGTATTTAAGGAATAAATTATGCTCAAGATCTGTGCATATTATCACCTAAAATAGAATATTTTGTGAATAAATGTGAAAATGTTCTTTCCTAATAGATGTATATAGGTGATTAATAAAAATAGATTGTAAAATTGTCCACCTTGAAGAAGGGATGAGGAATGAAAGGAGTAACCAATTTTACCTTAAAAAGTTGTCAAAGAAGAGGTTTATGTAGAGTGACCTCCAAGATTTGTTGCTCGTGGGAGAAAGGAGAAAGTCTTTCATCATAAAAAAACCCTACATGCCCTATATCAAAGTTCTCGAGCTTAGTTTGGACACATAGTTGAGGCTTTTAGGTTGAGGAAATGTATTTTTGACCATTTATGTCTTGTATAGATAATCTAATAGTGATATAATTCTCTTGTACTATATCCAGATGATATTATCATAATTGAGCGACACTTCATGGATCTCATCCTTTAAAGTCTTTTTGCATACTCTAACATGTCACAGTAACATGTCTAAATATTGCATACTCTACCAGGGTTGGGTAGCCGTAAAGAAAATTCTATGATTTTGAAAGGAGCACCTAGACACGGATTGCATACAAGAACAATAGACATAGTCGAATTGAGTTCGATTTAGATGCAAATTTGGCAAGACCATAGAAGGTTAGAATAATGCTTTAGGGCTGAAACTTCAATGCTAGTGGGTAACTTAGTTATTTAGTAGGTAGTTAATATGAGTAATGAGATAAAGTTAAATGTAGTGGTTATGTGGGTATCTATTTTTTACTTTGTAAGTCTATAAATAGGTCTCACTTGTCTTTCATTTTAATCAATCAAGTTAATCATCTTCTTGTTAAGCATCTCTCTCATTTATATTTCCAACAATTGGTATCAGGGCCTTTAGTTTCTCCTCTTCAATTTCTTCTTCAATTTCTCCACAAGTATTTGATGGAGATAACTACCAAGTTTGGGCAGTTCGTAGGAGGCATATATGGAAGCTTTGGATATTTGGGAAGCAGTGGAAGAAGATTATGAAATTCCAACTCTTCCAAATAATCCTACCCTAGTGCAAATCAAATTGCAGAAGAGAAAAAACAAAGAAATTCAAGGCAAAAGCATGTTTATTTGCTGCAGTCTCATCTACCATCTTCACTCGAATAATGACTTTGAAGTCAGCATATGAAATATGGAATTATCTCAAGGCAGAGTATGAAGGAAATGAAAGAATTAAAGGAATACGTGTGCTAAACTTGATTCGAGAATTTGAGTTGCAGAAGATGAAGGAAACAGAATCAATTAAAGAGTATTTTGATAGGTTATTGAATATTGCAAACCAAATCAGATTACTTGGTTCTGTGTTTATGGATTCAAGAATTATTGAAAAAAAATTTGTAACTATGCCTGAAAAATCTGAGGCATCTATTTCAGCCTTGGAAAATACCAAGGATGTAACTAAAATTACTCTTGCAGAGATTCTAAATGCTTTGCAAGCGTAGGAGCAAAGAAGAGCCATGAGACAAGAAGGGGTTGTTGAAGGCGCCTTGCCAACCAAGCATCATGAGAATATGAAAAACAACAACAACAAGAAGTTTTTCAAGAAAGAATCTTACCCTCCATGTCAACATTGCAATAGGAAGGGTCATCCTCCTTTTAAATGCTGGAAAAGACCAGATATCAAGTGTACAAAATATAACCAAATGGGGCATGAAGCTGTAATTTGCAGGAACAAAAACTAATATCAAGGTGAAGAGGCTAAAATTGCTGATCAAGAGAAGGAAGATCAACTGTTTGTGACTACATGCTTTGTGGGAAGTGAATCAAATTAAAGTTGCACCAACCATATGACTCATGACAAGGAGCTGTTTAGAGATTTGTAGTCAACCAACATCTCCAAAGTCAGAATTGGAAATGGTGAATACATTTCCCTTAAAGGAAAGGGAACAATTGCTATAACAAGTTCTTTAGGTACAAAACTAATTTTTGATGTTCTCTATGTCCCTGAAATCCAGCAAAATTTGTTAAGTGTTGGCCAATTAATTGAAAAAAGATTTAAGATTATTTTTTAAGACAAATATTGTCTGATTAAAGATGCAGCAAATCAATAAATTTTCAAAGTGAAAATGAATGGGAAAAATTTTGCTCTAAATCCATTGGAGGAGGAGCAAAATACTTTCTCAATTAAAGAAAATACTACAGAAGTGTGTCATAAAAAGCTAGGGCACTACCATCACCAAGGGTTGCTGCAAATGAAGTTTAAGATGATGACAAATGATCTTCCAAAATTGGATGATCAGATTTCAAGTTCTAAAGCATGTCAGTTTGGAAAACAGAACAGGAAATCTTTCTCAAAGATGAAAAGCAAAGCAATGAGAAAGCTGAATTTGATTCACATAGATAAATCAGGCCTTGAAATTAATAAGTCTGACAATGAGAAAGAGTGTACATCAGAAAAATTCAACAAGTTTTGTGAAAAAGCAAGCACTGAGCATCAACTAACAAACCCTTATACTCCTCAACAAATTGGAGTCGGTGACAGTATAAATAGGTTCATCGTGAAGAAGGAAAAGCGTGATAAACTTGACAAGATGATTGAACCAGATATCTTTGTGGGCTACAGTTCTTCCTCCAAAACCTACAAAATTTATCATCCTTACAAAACCTGAGGACAAATTGGATGTTTGCAGCTCCTAAAGCAAGGAGGAGGGTTAGAATAATGCTTTAGGGCTGAAACTTCAATGTTAGTGGGTAGTTATGGTTAGTTATTTAGTAGGTAGTTATGGATAGTTAGTGGGTAGTTAATATGAGTAATGAGATAAGGTTAAATGTAGTGGTTATGTGGGTATTTATTTTTTACTTTGTAAGTCTATAATCTCACTTGTCTTTCATTTTAATCAATCAAGTTAATCATCTTCTTGTTAAGCATCTGTGAAGAAGTAAGAAGCAAAATCTAGTATTAAGGCACAATCCATATGTGATATCATGGGGTTAAGCCAACTTTTAACTGATGCTGGTCCTAGACCTTGGTGTGCCAACAAAATTATGGCTCAACAACCTAGCAGTACTTCATATTGCCATAATCTCATTTTCCATTAACAGACCAGCATATATAGCTTAATTGTCACTTTGTTAAAAAAATAAAAATAATAAAATACAAGAAGATCTAATCTCTATAGAGCATGTGAGAACAGTTGTTAAGAGATCTTACAAATGCTCAAAATGGGATTGAGTAGATTATCTTTGTAACAAGTTGCATAATTAACATTTATGCTCCAATTTGAGGGAAGCTTTACATATATACTCATGTAAATATGTTTGATTAGGGGACTTGATTAGATATAACTACATGATTATGTGGATACACTTCCTCAGATAGCTTGTATATTGTGTATAAATTCACTAGACCAAGAATAAATAAAAAATGCATAATTTCATAATTCTCTTTGATTTACAAGTCAAAAACCCACATGCCCATCCTTCAAGACCATTAATAAGGAAAAAGTATAGGGAAGAAGAATAGATGCTTACTTGAGGGAGTGGTAGGACAACAAAAATGTCAATAAAGAAGTAGCTACTAAGATAGTGAACTGCGATTCTTTTTGGATGGTCATCTAGATCCCCAGCTCCCACAACTCTTGATTCAGGAGCAACAAAAGCAAGCCTGAACTGCAAAACAATGCATTGGACATACACCAATGTCATGCTTTCCATTAAATGATGTATATTACAGCAGTTCACTAGTAGATAATAATCCCAGAAACCAACACAGAAATGCTAAACATTTTCAATAGCATAGTAAACAATTGTTTCCCAAATTACAACAATTTGGGTATAAAATATAGAAAAATTAAATTCAACGAATTAAAGAAAATGTATCTCAAGTGAAAATAATATGCCCCAAGAAAATAAATCTAAATGAATTACATTTAATCACATATCGAGTAAAACTATATGATGATTGAGGTGATCTATAATCAAGATCATGGAGAAATATAGCTTTGGAACCCACACTTCCCTGAGAAAAGAGTAATTAGAATTTGTCTTTGTGTGTGCTGTGTAGTACAAGGAACCTGATAATCTGAATTTGACTTAAAAACAAGTACTAGAACAAAGGCTTTGCTATCAATTAGCAACTGGACTTAGTCATTCAACTGCACTGTAGCAAAACAAAATCCCAAATCGAGATGCCAACAAACATCCTACATTATATAACTGCTCATAGATAAGCCTTCCAACTCAACACAGTATCGGCAAGACTGACCTTTCAATCATAAAAGGAAAAAGGGGTAGAGTAAAATAATTCTAAAATACTTCAATTACCTGAAGAAGGATGTGAAGAAAGTAAACAAAGTCAGTCAGACTCCTAAAAATCACAATCGTTGTAGTCATGGGCCGATTGAGTACTATGCACTTGTTCCCCTGATCTCAAAAGAATATTGAGCTAAATTTCAGTACAAGCAAATCAAATTATCAAAATATAAATAGTAGTAAAGCTAGTTAAACTATACACAACAAAAAATACTAACTTCAGTTTTGGTCAAGTTAAAGAATTAAAAGGTAAGATGATATCGCAAGTGTCAATCTCAAAAGACAGAAGGCCTAATTTTTCTCAACAGGAGAATGGAATTCAGGCAGCACAATACACAGAACACACTTCAGAAGAAGTGATCTGTGACAGAATCATCTTACTGGAAATGAAAAAACGCATCTCCCAGAATTCAATGATGCATACATGAAGCAAGTTCTCTTGACACAGTCTGGGCTTTTCAAAGGAAAAGAGTCCTGTTCCAGATTTAGGTAATTCCTTGCCTATATGTATTGATGCTAGTCCAGGGAGGGAAATGGAGAAAACAAATGAAGCAGGAAAATTCCACTAACCAAGTACCTAATAAACACCTACCTTAAGTTTCCTTGTTCACAAGGCACATTTGAATGAACCTCATCTGAAAAACAAATCATCATTTATAATTTAAAAATTAGGTCTAATATCTTCTCCCATTTATAAGAAACAAAAATCAACTCTTCCTAGAGTAAATGCTAAGGGGGAGAAACTATCTAAGGTAACATAAAATTATGTTGAATCAGTGAAACATTTCCTGGTTAAAATCAGTATGATTACCACAGGGAATAAATAAATAATCATAATAGATCAATACCTAGAACTGAGTGGCTTCTGCTGAGAAACAAGATGCACTCAGTCCTGATTATTATGTAAGAAACTGAAAAGTGTATGGAAAGGAATGTATATCATGCATTTTAATGAGTAACTTTGATGTATACCTGCTGAACAGATAGTAAAAAGAAGAACATCGGATCTAGGAAAACTGCAAACAAGCATGAAATTACGAAGAATTTGTTCCACTGCTGAACAACTTTTGCATGAGGATTCATTACGGGAGGAATATACCGCCGGAAAAAGGAAGCAGTTCTTTTTGCCCAGCCCTTTGCATCTCCATATATCATGTTGTGGAACTGACAAAACCAAGATTATGAGAATAAGTTCATCAATTTAACATAGAGCTCAATGCATGTATTGTCATAATATTAATAGAATCCAAGTTTGAATGCATAACATTTCATCGCAAATTTTACTTAATGAGAGTCCTACCACTTTGTCCAAAACACTTGTAGCTCTAGATAATGTATATAATAACCAAATAATCAGAGTTTGTATTGGAATGGTTAAGCAGAAAATGACTTAGCATTTAAACAAACAGTTTGAAAATGATGTGGACAATAGAAATGTTTAGCAACAAAAGCCTCATAATGTCAGAAGTCAATTAACCAGTTAGGCAGGCAAACTAGAGTTTATTATGTGGTTACTAATGTTTTTCCCTTTCCCTTTTCCATGAGCAAAAACTAAATGTCCAGGGAACCGACTTCAATCAAAGCACTTTGTTGGACTCTTTTGCAAGAGAGTATTATAAGCATATCCCCAGCACCTGTTAACTGAAGCTGGCCAACTAATGCAAAGGCTATGAATGGCCCTTGCCTATCCTGATTGCCTGACTTGAAAGATTTGAATATTAAAGCATTTGTTCCAATTCTAAGTACTCTTTAAAAACTACTGAACCCAGCAAATGTAAAATATTAATTGCATCGCTATTATTACTCATGTCATATGTATATATGATCAATCACTAGAGGATTGAAGAAGAATTTTCCCACTTGCATTTAAGAAAATAGAAAAATAGTAGAAGTAATCCTTTAAATTCCAAAAATAAAGAAAGAAAGAAATAAAGAAACTACACCACAATGTTTACTCCTTATGTCTTCCCTGATAAAACATGGCAAACAATAAAATATATAGACAGAAGCTCTAAACTAGTCTTATGGCCAATATTCCATAATGTCAAGCATTTGCATCTTACAGGTCCAGAAAGAACAGGCGCCAAAGCAAAAGAATACATAACACACTAGAAAGTGAAATTAGCAATTCACATTGAGACTATGGGCTTCAGAAACTTTACCAATACTGGAGGGGAAAGACGAAATGCAAATATTAAAAAGGAGGCAACTTGCAACTTATATTAATGATAAGCTCATATCAATTGAAATTCACCAACATGTTTGACAAGATTGATTGTGAAAAGTAGGTATAAATTATAAGGTCAACAAGAACAGTGGAAAAAGTATTTATTTCTGATTTAAGATTTGTATTAGGTTTGATCCAAGTGACCATAGCAAAGAAAGCTTCTAAAAATAACTGTATTGGAACCCTATAACATATCACATAGTTGACATTTAAGTGCAATTTCTAATGGAACATAAAATTATTTTGCTAGAAAATGTGAAGACTAACCATAGAGTTATTATGCATATTATCAGTTGCACTACTTGAGTTTTCAATGGTTGAAGGTGTAAACAAGTTTAAGTTGTTTAACAACATTAGAGCATGCGAATTGATTAGCATTTGTTTAAAAAAAAATTATATGAAATTTAAATAGCAGAATATGATAAACTACAAAGAGGCAAAAGAAACAATAATCTGTGCATAGAACATTGTATTAATTACGAATGATTTTTCAAAAAATTGTACCACAAAAAATTCTTCTTCACAAAACCAGGGTAAAAGGATCCCATAATATAATGTTCTTGTGCTGCATTTTCTGTAACTGTTGCATATCACTAATAAAATTAATAAGAACCACTTTCCACAGAAACAGAAATAGTAGTCAAATCACAGGTGATATTTGTATCATGACTAGAGTTAGTATTTCAATGGATATTGACTTTTTCCCCCTCTAGAGATAAAATGCTTCTGATAAGGTAGCCTTGAAATGTAAAACAATTTACCTTGTAGTCCAGAAAATCAGATGATTTAGGTTTCTTCCTTTGATCATAAGGTTTATAATAGGTTGGACATGTTGTGCAATAAGGATCGTTGCACATCCCCAATTGTCCGGACTTCAGAAGATGTTCATTTTTTCCTGTGTAGCTATTATCTATCCAATCATTCTGGCCCAATACATTTGAGGATGGATATCTTTCTATTGCAGGTTCACTTGTCTTCTGTCCTAATGAACCTTGCGAGGACAGAAATACATTTTCTTTCACGCGGCTGGCATACAGAGGACCACTCATCTGTACAAGTGGAGTTCTCCTTTCATTTCTTAGAGGACCAGTATGACCCATAAAAGCATTCTGATATTCATAGATTCTACAGGGGTCGAGGGACTAGACATGGATGCACTTCTCGTCCTATATGAGAACTTCCGGAATTGCAAGTCATCTTGCACATCAACCTGTGAATCTGTAGCAGATAGCATGGGTGTCTGATCTCTTTCAGATGAAGACATGTCTCAAAAGTTAGACCTGCAACAATAGGAATGATATGCTTCACAGCTAAAAAGAACAAGAAAGAGATATAATTACTACATTAAAGAAAAAAATAGCAATTCATATAACCTAGTATGATTATTATAATCACAAAATAATTAAAATATCAACTTGATCATAGAAGAAAACAAAGGATAACTTCAACTTCATTAGGAACATGGATCAAGATCCTTCTTTACAAATGATGAAGCACACTAAAAGTTAGATGACCGGAGGAACAACTAGTTCTACAATGAAACCTTTTTTTTTCCCCCTACTCTACCAGAATTGAGAGTTTATGGGAGTTCAGTGAACCAGAACCTTGTGAAACCCCAGTCCCTTAGCAGAATCAAGAGAAAAGCTATTTCATTTAGGCACATTTTTGTTCGACCTTAAAAAGACTATACAATTCAACATCTAAAGAACCTTGAATCCACTTGTAAAAGTCATAAACTGATTAAACTAATAATGGATTTTCACTAAGCTACTTTCAATGTTACTGAAACATATCATCCCAAAAAAAAAAAAAAAACAATTCTTTGCCTTGAACATCAAACTTATTATACTAAAAGCATGCAGCAATAAACATAATCATCTGAAACCATATACAATTAACTTTCTCAGATACAATCAGAAATACATTTTTGACAGTTCAAAACTAAATTTCATTAAAAAATTTAAATTAAATTAAAAAAAAAAAAAAATTCTATCCCAACCTTTTTCAGAAACAAAATTTAAATTAAATTTACTACAAAAACCAAACTGATTTTTCATTTAAATAAAACCCCAATACCAAGAACAATCAATCATCAGTATATTTTCCAGTTTGAAAAATAAAAACAAATTACTAAAACGCCTTCCACCCAATAGCATGAACACAGAAAACATGAGTCACGGATTAAACGAGCATAATTGGGTTTAAAGAGTAAAAAAAAAACAAAAACAACAGTAATGATTACCAGCTGAGGAGAGTGATGATAGACAGAACCAGAAGTTTGAAGATTACGTCTACGCAAATAATAATAATAATAATAAGAGTATAAAGAAGAACAAAAAGTGCAACTGGCTTTTTTTGAGTCATCTACTGGAGAGCAGCATAGAGAGAGAAAGAGACTTGTTTTGGAAATGCTGACTTGCAGGAAAAGTAAGTATATATTGGTAGTCTACAAAGTAGTGCTATTTATAATCAGGCGTCATCATCTTGAAAAGAATATTTTGTATTCGTATTTATATATTTATTTTTTATTTAAAATATATTATATATATAAATATATATTGTATATATGCGTTTTTCTTTAAAAAAATAGATACATTCTTATAAAAAATTATTACTAATTAAATTATTTAGTATATAAAAATTAATTTTTTTTTTAAGAATTAGTAAAAAGTTAAAATTTTTAGTCAATTGAAAATTAAAAAGAAGACAAAGACGGAAGACTTAATTTGTATTAATAAAATTTGAGGAAAAAAAAGTATAATAATAATAAAAAGCATGAACCAAAAAATGATGACAAAAACAACTAATTATTCTTTCATTTTGTGAATCAAACCCTTTATAAATGTGTTTGTTTACGTTTAAGGCCACCTATATGACATAAATGTACCAAAAAATGGTCCATCCTACTACTTGTTATTGATTGTCACATGCCATGACATTATGATGCAAGTAGATTTATTGAGGTTCCTTTTATATATATATATATATATATATATGATATTGTAACAAAAGTTTCATATTAATTGTATATCATAAATATTTACAATCAAATCAGTTAATTTAAAATAAAAAATGATTTTGAGGTATAATATGAAATAATTAATAAGAACATGATTAGGTAGCAAATTCAGGTCTCGAAATAGTAAGAATAATTCCGATGACTTTACAAATAAAACAAAAGTCTTATTTTTGTATGTATTATTGGCGTGTTAATTGAGAAGCGGACTTGGGAACCATCTTAGGCGGCAACAATTCCCCATACTCATAAATACATTTGACATAAAATAAATAATAATAATAATAATAAAAACACCATTTCCAATGTTATACAATTCAGCAACAACATTCTTTTTTTTGGTAAATGGATTTTTAACCATTATATTCATCATCCACAAAAGTTATATTAGAATCTTTACCATCACAAAAAATATTTGGTGGAAGATTAATAGTGTCAGAGTAGTTAGAAACTCTAGCTAAATTCCACCCCAGCTTGGTGGTAAAAGCCATATTCATGTCTCTCATTCTGTGTAATCCCAAGCCACCAACTAACTTTGGTGTACAGATAAGATCTCATGCCCTTAAAACAGTCCCCTTTTGCTCTCCAAAGCCC
>JAPHNG010000496.1:0-31236 GCA_027405835.1 Asclepias syriaca
TCATCAATTATCTCCTACTAACCATAACATACTACCTACATATCATAGACATAAGCAATTGTTTAAACCAAGCATACTGCATTTAGAAGTCTGAAAGACGGAAAAATTTTGAAATTTTTTTTGGACGGGTGTGAAAATACGGGAAACAAGCAAATCATGCAAAAATTTTGCAGAAATTTTTGCAAACTGCTACAGTGCACCGTGCACTGCTACCACCACACTTGTCTGGCACTGCCCTCAGTGTTCATGCATATCTAATTACCCCCCCCACACTTATTTGAAACAAGAAATAAAACACAAAGATTCTTACCCCACACTTATTCAACTAACTACGGGTAAGATGGAATCTAGAAATAACAAAACAAGAAATAAAATGAAAGAGATACTCCCTTAGTCTGTGAAGTCCACAATCTGCTCGGACGAGTCAAACGGCTCTTTGTAAATCTTCAGGCGTTGTCCGTTTACTTTTTGAATAATGCCGTCAGAATCCATGATGTCACATGCTCCGAAAGGTGATACTTCCGTGATCGTGAACGGTCCTGACCAACAGCTACGCAGCTTTCCTGGGAAGAATTTGAAACGTGAGTTGTACAACAATACCTTGTCTCCCGGTTCAAAATTTTTCTGGGCTCTGAGTCGTCTGTCATGCCGGAGTTTACTTGTCATTTTGAACTGATGTGAGTTCTCATAGGCTTTGAGCCTCCACTCATCCAATTCGTTGAGTTGTAGAATCCGGTGTTCCTTAGCTAAATTATCGTCGAGATTGCATTTTTGCACTGCCCAGTAAGCTCTATGTTCAAGTTCAACCGGAAGGTGGCATGCTTTTCCGTAGACTAGTCGATAGGGTGAGAACCCCGTAGTGGTCTTGTATGCTGTACGGAAGGCCCATAATGCATCCTCCAGTTTATTGGCCCAATCCTTACGGTTAACACCCACGGTCTTTTCTAGGATTCTCTTTATTCCCCTATTGGTTACCTCAGCCTGCCCGTTGGTTTGAGGATGGTAGGCTGTGGAAATGCGATGCTGAATTCCGTATGCTGGAGTACTCTTCTGCAATTGAGAGTTGCAGAAGTGCGTACCTCGATCACTGATTAGGGCTTTTGGACATCCAAACCTGGCGAAAATCTGCTTAAGGAATTGCATACGGCTCTAGCATCATTAGTAGGTAGGGCCTGTGCCTCAGGCCATTTTGAAAAATATTCTACGCTACTAAGATGTACTTCATACCAAAAGGAAGGAAACGGACCCATGAAATCTATACCCCATATGTCAAATATTTCTACACTTTGAATTGCCTGTTGGGGTAGATATCTCGAGAAGATATGGTTCCCGCTTTCTGACAGGCATCGCACGATCCTGTAAATGCTGCGGCGTCTTTGAATATGGTAGGCCAGTAAAAGCCTGCTTCTAATACTTTTCGGGCGTATTAGCTGCAGCTAAGTGACCGCCTGTTGGTCCGCAGTGACAATGTTCCAGAATTTGGAAACCTTCTTCTTGAGATACACATCTTCTGATCATCTGATCTGCACATATTCGAAATAGAAAAGGATCTTCCCAATAGTAATATTTCAGGTCAGCAAAGAATTTTCTTCTTTGTTGAGCAGTGATATCACTAGGGAGAGTCCGGGCTGCCAAGTAATTTGCTATATCTGCAAACCAAGGGGGTGAGAAAATAGCAAATAATGCACATAGATTCTCATCCGGAAATTTATCAGATATGATTGTTCATCAATGGCTTCTAGGGTCGGATTTTCTAACCTAGACAATGGTCTGCGGCTAAGTTTTCTGCCCCTTTCTTATCCCGAATTTCTATGTCAAATTCTTGAAGCAATAAAACCCATCTAATCAATCTTGGTTTTGCGTCGGTTTTATTGAACAAGTATTTTAGTGCCGAATGATCAGTATAAACAATAGTTTTAGACAGGACTAGATAAGATCGAAACTTATCAAATGCATATACTACTGCTAATAATTCCTTTTCTGTCGTAGTGTAATTTTCCTGAGCATCAGTTAAGGTTTTACTAGCATAATATATTACATGAAATTTCTTATCATGTCTTTGTCCTAAAACTACTCCTACTGCATAGTCACTAGCATCACACATAAGCTCAAAAGGTAGACTCCAGTCTGGTGACGTCATGATAGGTGCAGTAGTTAAGAGTTCCTTAAGTCTATTAAAAGCTTTTAGACATTTCTCATCAAAGACAAATGGAACATCTTTTCCGAGTAAATTGGTCAACGGCCTGGCTATTAATGAAAAATCTTTTATAACCTACGATAAAAGCCAGCGTGTCCCAAAAAACTCCTAACGGCTCTCACATTTTTGGGAGGAGGTAGTTTTGAAATAACTTCAATTTTTGCCTTATCTACTTCCATACCTAGGTGTGAGATCTTATGTCCTAAAACGATTCCCTCTTTTACCATGAAGTGGCATTTTTCCCAATTTAAAACCAGGTTAGATTTTATACAACGTTTCAACATTAACTCCAAGTTCTTTAGACAAACCTCAAATGAATTACCAAAAACAGAAAAGTCATCCATAAATACTTCCATAGATTTTCCTAACATGTCCTCAAAGATAGCAGTCATACAACGTTGAAATGTAGCAGGTGCATTACACAAACCAAAAGGCATCCTTCTATATGCAAATGTTCCAAAAGGGCATGTGAATGTAGTTTTATGCTGGTCCTCAGGGGAAATAGGAATTTGAAAATAACCAGAAAACCCATCAAGAAAGCAATAAAACATGTGTCCAGATAATCTTTCTAACATTTGGTCAATAAAAGGAAGGGGAAAGTGATCTTTTCGTGTGGCCGTATTTAATTTTCTATAGTCTATGCATACACGATGACCAGTTACAGTTCTTGTAGGGATTAGTTCATTATGCTCATTCCTAACAACTGTTATACCGCCTTTCTTAGGTACTACCTGCACCGGGCTTACCCACTCACTATCTGAGATAGGGTAGATAAGTCCTGCATCTAACAGTTTAATGACTTCTTTCTTAACAACATCACACACATTAGGATTCAACCTCCTTTGAGGTTGCACACATGGCTTATACTCATTTTCTAGAAGAATCTTATGCGAACAAAAGCTTGGATTAATACCTGGGATATCTGCAATTTTGTAGGCAAAGGCTCTTCTATGCTTTCTGCACATGTCCACAGTCAGCTTCCTTTGTTCTGCAGTCAGATCAGCTGCAAGAATAATGGGAAGTTTCTTGTTGTCATCTAGGAATTCGTAGCACAGATGAGTGGGTAGTTCCTTCAGTTCCAAGTCTGGTGGATCTTCAAACGAGGTTCGTTCTTTCTTCATCTCATCATCACCTATCTCAGTGAAACTATCAGAAGTAATTTCATTTTCAGAAGAGCTAAGTTCATCCTCTAATTCTAGGGAGTCCTCACTTAGAACTTGATAGTTTGAGCATAGGTCTGTCACGTTAATTGCAATCAAGTGTTCCATGGCATCCACACAAAACAAGTATCATCTAAATGCATGGGATACCTAAGGGTCTCATTTAGATCAAAAGTGATGTCATCATTTCCTACCCTTAACTTGATTTGACCATTACTGACGTCTATTAATGCTTTTGAGGTAGCTAGAAATGGTCGACCTAGGATCAGGGGTACTCCTCCTTCCCCATTCATATCCATAACAACAAAGTCCACAGGAAACACAAATTTTCCGACCTTTACTAAGAGGTTTTCAATTATTCCCTTGGAGATTTGTACTGTCCTATCTGCAAGTTGTATGCACATCCTAGTCGTTTTCAAATCATGCAATCCTAATTTATCAAATAAACTAGATGGCATAAGATTAATACTAGCTCCTAGGTCTGCTAATGCATGCATGTTAGTAATATTTCCAATTGTACATGGCAAGGTAAAACAACCAGGATCTTTCTGTTTAGACGGTAGTTTATTCAACCAGGAACATTCTTCATTAAGAACCACCTTGTCTATGTCAAATTTTCTTTTATTACTAACAACTTCTTTTAAAAACTTAGCATACTTTGGCATTTCAGAAATAACATCAAGTAAAGGTAAATTAACATGAATCTGACTAAAATTCTTAAGAAACTTTTCAAATTGCTCCTTATCTTTATTGTGCATAAGTCTGGCAGGGTAAGGTACTTTTGGCCGGTACTCAGGAATAAACTCGGTCTTCCCTTTCCTTGCTACTTCGATTTCGACATCCGTCGGCGTTGGGTCCTTGGAGCCTTCTTCTGGTTCCTGCACAAGAATAGGAGGGTCAGATGGTTTGGGTGGAGATGGAGATAGAATTTTACCAGATCTTAGAGTGATGGTCTTGCATTCAGTTTGAGGGTTGGTCTCAGTGTTGCTTGGTAGCGTTCCCTGGGACCTGTGAGAGAAATGGGTGGATAGCTGACCCATTTGCCTCTCTAAAGTTTGTATAGCAGCTTGTGTGTTTCTGATTGTTTGCTCGGTCTGCTTCTGTCTATTCTCGTTCTACTGGATTCTTTCTGCGTGAGCTTCGATCTTTCTGTTGGACTCTATCATTTCCTTGTTGGAGTCGGAAATGCTCTTCAGCATGTCTCTGAATTCTTGCATGGGATCAGCTGGAACGATGTAGTTCCTCGGTACAGGCAGAGCGACTTGCTGGTTCTGCGGATATGGCAGTTGCTGAGGTACTCTTTTCTGGAAGTTAGTAGTCCCGGGATTGTTTCTCCAGCTAAATCCCGGATGGTTCTTCCAAGTGGGATTGTAGGTATTTCCTATAGGAGCAGAATTCACTGCGTCCACTTGTTCCATCTCTGGGATAGTTAATATCCCATTACCATAACAATCCCCACTGAAATGTGGTCCTTGGCAAAATTCGCAGACTTGGTATACTGACTGAATGCTTTTCCCTTGTTGGAAAGCATTCAGCTGATTAGTAATGCTGGCCTTCAGTGCCTCAAATTGATCATCAGTGGAGGCAACGACCGCATTTACTGGTTGCTTCTTAGCTCGGCCACTTGTGCGCCAATTCTTGCTGTTCCTGTAGAGTCTCTCCAGAGCGTTTCTAGCATCTACACTCATTCCATTGAAACCGCTCTGGGGATTGAGTCCATCAAGAATTTGCTTACCCATGTCTGACATACCCCCGTAAAATTGCTGAATCAGCAATGCCTCGGTAAGTCCATGTTGGGGGCAGAGCCTGAGTAGCTCCTTGAATCTGTCCCAAGCTTCGATCACTGTCTCATCAGCAGCTTGAGTGAAACTAGACAGAGCCCTTCGATATTCTAGGACTCTTGCTGCAGAGTAGTACTCTTCTAGGAAGGCTTTGCTTAACTCGTCCCAAGAGGTGATGGAGTTAGTAGGTAGCTGGGCCAACCATCTCTTAGCTCTGTCCCTAAGTGAGTAGGGAAAAAGGTTGAGTTTAGTTACTTCTGCAGTATGATCTCCCTTGAGGCCTTCGCAGAGAGAAGAGAAATCAGATAGGTGTTCCAGCGGATTCTCGGCTGCAGTTCCTCCAAACTGAACCGATTTATAATCAGCTGGATCACATTCGGTTTAAGATCATAGCGAGGGTTCCCAGGGATTCGGATGGCAGATGAGACTGGGATAGTCTGTGGCTGGATGTAGGATTCAAGGGTAGGTCTTTCAGCAGCCATTTCTGTTCTTCGCCTATTAGTTGTGCGAATGATTCGTTCAGGATTTTCAACTGGTGTTTCAAGGTTAGCTTCTGAAGATCGAGTCATGCAACTACAGAGAAGAACACGTTTTAGCCTGAGCAAACTGGTTAGTGGGTTACAGGGAAAGTGAAAACTTAAAAATTGGAAGAAAGAGAAAACAAAACAAAACTATTCAAAAAGAAACACAAAGATAGGGAAAAGAGAACTTACCATTAAACAAGAAAAAGTACAATTTTTTTCGGATTTTTAATTTAAATTTTTTTTTCTTTTAATATTTCGAAAGCAATTAAATTCCCTCAATATGGTTCTAGAATAATTTTCTAAAATTTGATTATCCTAAATGTCTTAATTCCAGATAACATCTAAAATTAATTAGTTATGATAACCCTATATTTAGGAAATTGATTGTCTAACTGGTCTAACATAAGTGTTGGGTCTAAAGTCTAGGTTACTACCGTTACCTATCATAAGCCTCTAGAATTTTGATCAGGAATCCTAAATTCATTATGATATTTCCCCGGCAACGACGCCAAAAATCTGATGCGTTTCCGATTGGTATGCTAAAAGATAGGCTTTATTTACCTATGTCGATTATGAGTAATTAAGGACTGAGTCTTACTAACTGTCACTTAATCAATCAGAACCTAAGGCAGAGTACCTATCGTGTAGCTAGTCTGTTGGAAAGTATCTACGATTTTATTAAGTTAAATATCGTACTCCCAGGGAAGTGGCAACGACTTAGTAGTAACTAGCCTTTTATCCTAACTCCTATCTTATGATCCAGTTATGCAATCTTCATCAAATACTTTGATGAGAGGGTGATCCATTCTCCACTAGGTTTAAGTTTAATTAAGCCTAAAAGTGTTTTATAGATAATGTCCTGATTCTATGTTATACTGTTCCTACATGTTGATTGACCTAACTTCCAGTATTTTAGATGCATCTTAGCCTGGATTGCAACTATGTTTTGTGTCTAAAGGCGTACCACATCCGAGGTCTCTAATAAATGGCCCTACCTTAATGATGGCCCTACTCACGGTTCGGGACGAAGGCATCCATGAACGGTACCCTATGTCACTTCGGTATCATGTCGCTTGCCCTAGCCGCCGGCATAATCGGACTCAGCTCGGCCTACCTAGACTACTCTAACAAGCAGGGTGTTCAGCAGGTTATTTTATCTAGCATGGCAGACACCAATACTAATTGATGCCTGTTAAACTAAATAGGTTATGAATAGACCGTGGTTAGGAATTGTTTATAACCCTAACTTTAGTTTAAAAGAGCACATTAAACATGCAGACATAGTGAATATTTAGCAGGTGGGTATTTCCGGAAAAACATAACAACTTCAACATATATAACAAATATTCATAAGAATCGTAATCTGATATTCAAATTAATATTTAGATAAAACAATTCGTAAACATACAGAACCTCGTCTAGGGGACCCACTGTCATAAAGTAATCACCACTCTATGCAGGTCCAGCCGGCGCTGCAGCTCCTGTATGCTCCTGACTGCTCGATCCTACTCTGCTCGGCAGAGCCTTCGGAGAACGCTCCTTAGACCTAGTAGCAATTGCTTTACCTTACATCCCGGGCTTAAGCAAATTGCCCTAATCTAACTAAGAACACGCACCCTATCTCTCTCTTAGGATCTCCTACGAAATCCCGGTATTCTATGAATACCAAAAACGAACCTATCTATCGAAGCCTAAGTTCTGAGACTATTTCTCAAAAACTAAGAAAATGAAAAACTAAAGAAAGAAAGAAAACTGAAACTGAAACCCGAGTCTCTCAGTGACTTGGGTACTCGAGAATTATACACTGGAAGTCTCTGAATGACTCAGATCGAGTGGAGATGGATGAATTCAACTGCTGGAGGCCTGGGGTATTTATAGCAGCTTCCCGGGGTGATTTTTCATCAAAAATTTGATGTGGGACTGGTTCTGGGGGTTCGGGACGCCCGTCCTAACCCTTTGACCAAGTCAACATTTCCAAAAATTGTGTTTTTGCCCCAAAATTTGCTGTTTTCATCTACTTTTCACCTGACACTTCCAAAATTATAAAAACCGTGAAATTGAGTAAATAACAAACAATTAAGATCAATTTGCCCTCAATTTCACCTGAAATCATACATAAAAACATGCTAAAAGGTGATACGATTTTCGCGTATCAATTACCTTTACCATCAAATGAGATCATTAATGTGGATGGGCAGCACATGGCAGATTTGGTTAAATCCATACCTAACAAAGCTAGGCAGCATATTGAGGAAAAGAATAAAAAGTATGCTCAAAGAGCTAATTAAGGGCGAAGAGTGATGAAGTTTAAACCTGGAGATTGGGTTTCGGTACACTTTAGGAAGGAAAGATTTCCTAAGCAAAGGAAGTCCAAACTTGATCCTAGAGGCGATGGACCATTTCAAGTGCTTGAACGCATCAATGATAATGCCTATAAAGTGGACTTGCCAGGTGAGTATGGTGTTAGTGCAACTTTTAATGTTTCTGATCTATCTCCATTGGATAACATAGGTTTTGATTCGAGGATGAATCCTTTTGACGAGGGAGAGAATGATGCAACTCACCAAGGTAGCTATGGAGATGGAGACTTGAAGATGCCATTGGGTCCAATTACAAGGTCACACTCCAACAAGCTTAAAGCACAATTTCAGAATTATGTTCAATCTTTGATTTCTCAAGAACTTCAAGAAATCACATTGGTCAAGCTTGGAGAAGAGTTTAAGGAGATGCTAACATACTTATGCACATTAGAGCACTCAAGTATTGAAGGCTAATAAATGGGCATAATTCAAGAAGTTAAAGCCTTATTTTGGGCTATTTGTTTTAAGCCCAACGTTTTAAAAGGAATGGCTTTGTTTGGGAACATGTTTAAATTTTATTTTTAGTGGGCTTTTAAATTCTATTTTAGTGGGCTTTTAAATTCTATTTTTAGTGGGCTTTACTAAAAGACTCAGCCCAACATGTCCATTGCAGAATTTAGGTCATCTTCTCCTCTATAAATAGAATAAGATGGGGCTGTTTTGAGGGGGGAGAGAAAAAATGAAATTTGTGAGTTTTTTTTAGATTCATGCTTGTTTTACCTTAAGGATTGATTCAACTTATCAAGTAAGTAAACTTGTGGCGTTAATTCAATTCTCTTTCTCTTTGATTTTCTCTTTGTTATCATTTCCTTGCTAATTTGGGGGTGAAGAGATTCGGGGAGTTTAACCAAGGTTGGTTGAGTTTAGATCAGGGACAATTTTTGATTCAGAGGTGATTCTTGCTTAGTTCTTGAATTATTGTTGTATCAATTTCCTTCCACTTCTCACCATAAATTGCAAGCTCGTTCCGCTCCTTGCGTTTTCTTAGTCTATCCCGAGAATCATAGAGGTTATAAATGTTTTGATATGAAACATCAAAAAATTTATGTTTCCCGACATGTGATAATTAACGAATCCATTTTTCCTTTTCTTCTTATTTTCTAAAATTTTCTAATGACTTTTCTCCTCTGTTGTAGCACTACAATTCCTTCGCTTCGGACTTTGATGCTTTTCTTCCACTAATCCATTCTCCATCGTTGGCCCAACCCATAGCCGATTCCTCTTCTTTTCCTCTAGGCAACCCAATACTCCCTCTGGCCCACCATCCCTCCTCAACTAAAGCTTTCCCTCTGTCCACTCCTACATTAGATCGGGCCCCTTTATTTTCATCTCAGGCCCAGTCGCCTCCTTTGGCTCAACCTCCTATAAACAACTCCAGGTCCAGCTGGAGCTCTCCACTAACACCTCCATCATCATCATCTCCTCTTCCTTCTGGGCCTCTCCATACTAATCCCAGTCCACTTCCTCTCTTCTCTCAAATTACTACTAAGGCCCAACATGGTATTTTTAAGCCTAAAATTCTCTTTAATTTATTTTCTTCCTCCTCTAATATTTTTCCTTTACCCACTAATTCTCGTGATGCTCTTCATGATTGTAATTAAAAAATTGCAATGCATGATGAGTATAATGCTCTTATTAAAAATAAGACGTGAGAATTAGTGTCCTATCCGGCTAACGCTAATATTATTCAGAGTTTTTTATTTTTAGGCACAAGATGAATTTTGATGGCTCTTTTGCAAGAACAAGGCTCGATTAGTCGGTGATGGTGCATGACAAAACATTTGCATCAATTGTGGTGACACTTTCAACCCCATAGTTAAATTGACAACTATACGTACAGTTCTTAGTTTGGCTATCTCTAAATCTTTGTGTCTTCACCAACTGGATGTGAAAAATGTTTTTCTTCATAGTCATCTTTCTAAGACTGTCTATATGCATCAACCACCAGGATTTCATGATTTCCAGCACACGAACTATGTTTGTCTTCTGAAAATATCCCTTTATGGTCTTAAACAAGCTCCACATGCTTTATATCAACGTTTTGCAGATTATGTTTGCACCATGGATTTTACTCATAGTGTCTCAGACAACTCCCTCTTCATTTACCGACAAGGCCTATCTTCTCTGATATGTTGATGGTATTATTCTCACCACATCTTCTGTGCAGCTTTGTGACCATTATTGCTTCACTAAATTCTGAATTTGCTATGAAAGATCTCAATTCTCTCAGCTACTTTTTGGGTATTTCTGTCACTCGTAACTCTTTTGATTTATTTCTCTTTCAAAAGAAATATGCCCAAGAAATCATAGATCGTGTACACATGTCAAATTGCAAACCTTCCTCTACACCAATTAATGTTAAACCTAAACTAAGTGCCAAATCTGAAAATCAATATCATGATCACATAAAATATTAACATCTCGCAGGTGCTCATCAATATCTCACTTTCACTCGACCTGATATTTGCTATGTTGTGCAACAATATTACTTGTTTATGCATGATCCTCGCACTCATCATATGTCTGCTTTAAAACGTATCATTCGATATGTTAAAGGCACTCTCAAGTTTGGTTTACATCTCTCTCCTTTTTCACCTAACACACTACTCTCTTACGATGATGCTGATTAGGGTGGTTGCCCAGACATTCGATGGTGCACATATGAATACTGTGTTTATCTTGGAATTAATTTGACATATTGGTTTGCTAAACACCAACCTACTATCTCCCGCTCTAGTGCAGAAGTAGAATACCGGGATGCCGTTAATGTGGTTTTCGAATCATGTTGGCTTCGTAATCTTCTTTTGGAGCTTCATTGTCCAGTTGAAAAGGCCACCTTGGTCTATTGTGACAACATCAGTGTTGTTTGTCTTTCTGATAATCCTATTTAGTATCAATGTACAAAACACATTAAAATAGATATCCATTTTGTTAGAGAAAATGTCGCTCGGGGATCGGTCCTTCTTCATCATGTCCCTTCTTGCTACCAGATTGCTGATATTTTCACCAAGGGACTTTCACTGTAACTATTTTCTAATTTTCTCTTAAATTTTTACGTTTGTGATCCTCTCGTTTCAACTACGAGAGTGTATTAGATAGATTTTGTTGAATATTGTTGATTTCATCTTTTGATATGTTGTATATTTTAGAATTTTGTGTATGTGAGTTACGATTTGATAGTATAGATTACGATATCAGAGTATCTTGAGAAGATTTCTACATATTCTCATTCCCAATTTTGTAAACAATTCCCTATTATATATATTGTGATATTAAAATGAATGGAGGCAACAACCACATCAATTTTCTTGTCTAGATACTTATCCATAGATACTTATCCATAAATACGATAATGTTATCATTGAAATTCATATGAGTTTATTTATAGGTGGTACATGTAGTGGGGATGGAGAAGATGATGGTAGGATGAATAATAGGATGGTGTGTCATTAGGATTGTTCTTCGACTATTTTCTTCAGTGTATTAGGTGGTTGTTCTATTGTGATCCACGAGGTTGTTGCTGCTATTAAAGAAATGTTTTATATCCGGTAAATGGAATTTTGAAAAAAATAAAAGATGATGTTAGGTTTCAATTATGATGTAGAGGAAACTTCTTATTAGACCTTGACTTCAGTTTTGGATCCTCCTACTAACAAAGCTAAATATGAATTTCTCCTAGCCTTTTTTATACTTAAGTCAATAATAGTAGAGGCATTATTGAATAAAGAGGTTCAAAGCTAAAAATTAAAGGGTAAAATTTTACTTCTTTATTTGAGTTATCCAGAATTATTTATATAAACAAATTTGTGTAATCAAACAAACCTATTATTCTATAATTTCAATTTGAGATTTTCCATATAATCATATATAGGAAAGAATAATTATAATAAAGAATATGGTATTTGCTATACTTTTTAGAATAAAAATATTATAAGTCAGTAACTTAAGAAAGTTGATAAGCGAACTTTTAAATATTTTCCTCTAAAACAGATGATCGAAAGTTTGAATCTCTTATAGAGCGAGTTAGCTTCAACTTAAAGCTCTAGGTTCAGGCATTGAACTCTGCGAATAGAAAAAAGAAATAATAATATACTATCTATCTTTGAGCAATCTAAATATATTTTTATCATAATAACTTTTTATAAAATATACTAAGGATAAAATTAAGGGTAAACTATCCCAGATGCACCTCTTAAAGGTCAAAATCCAGTTTTTGCACCTTAAAGATTTTTTGTACATAGAATGCCCCTAACGTTTCAAAACGTCCCAATGCACCTCTGTTAAGTCAAACCGTTAGTGACTCAATTTTGTCGTTAGTCAATCTTTTTTCACTATTTAGTACTATTCCAATTATGGGTATTTTTGTCTAATTTTTTTAAAAAATTTAATTTTTTTTAAAATTTTTTTTTCTTTCTTTCTTCTTCCTCTTTTCTCTCTCTTCCTTCTTTCTCTCTTCATTAATTTAATTTTTTTTCTCTCTTCCTCTTTTCTCTCTCTCTTTCTTCTTCCTTTCTCTCTCCTTCTTCCTCCTCATTTCTCTCCCGATCTTTGTATTTCTCTCCTTTTCTTCCTCCTCGACAAATTCAAGATCAAATTCCTCTCATGGATAAAATTTTCGGGCCGAATTCATTGATGGATTATTTCATGGAGCATTTGAATGCCAAGAAATGGAACCACGATAATCTGTACAATACCAGTAGAGCCATAGAAGGGGAATTCATTCAACTTCTTTAGAAAGACAAACTTACTAATGAGGAAAAGCATTGGGCTATTGGCCCGTTGAATCTAATTTCAATCCCGCAGAGAAAAAACCCCAATAATCAATGCTTGGAGTGGCTGGACAAACAATCCCCAGATTCTGTAATATTTGTTTCTTTCGGTACCACTACTTGCTTAAGAGACGAGAAATTGCAGAAATTGCTATGGGATTGGAACATAGTGGGCAAAACTTCATGTGGGTTATCAGGTACCCAGACAAAGCGAATAGTTTCAAAGGGGAAGATGAGAAAGTTTGATTACGGAGGGATTTGTAGAGAGAATTGAGGGAAGAGGAATTGTGATTCGAGATTGGGCGCCGCAATTAGAAATTCTAGCACATCCGTTGACATGAGGATTTCTGAGTCACTGTGATTGGAGTTCGTGTATGAAGAGTATATCCATGGGAGTACCGATAGCAGTGTGGCCAATGCACTCAGATCAACCCGCTGAATGCTTACTTGGTAACGGAAATTCTAAAAATCGGAGTGGCGGTGAGGGATGAATATAAAATACAAAAAAAAGTTGTAAGGAAAGTGATGGATTTGCCGGAAGGAGATGAATTGAGGAAGAGGGCGGATGAATTCCACCATGTTATTACAAGAAGAAATACAGAGATCAGGAGAGAAATGAGGAGGAAGAAGGAGAGAGAAAGAAGGAAGAGAGAGAAAGGAGAAGAAAAAAAGAGAGAGAAAAGAGGAAGAAGAAGGAAAGAAAAAAAAAATTTTAAAAAAATTTAAAAAATTGTACAAAAATACCCCTAATTGGAATAATACTAAATAGTGAAAAAAGGTTGACTAACGACAAAATTGAGTCACTAACGGTTTGACTTAACAGATGTGCATGTAGTGGGACGTTTTGAAACGTTAAGGGCATTCTATGTACAAAAACTCTTTGAGGTGCAAAAGTTGGATTTTGACCTTTAAGAGGTGCATCTGATATAATTTACCCTAAAATTAATTGGGTAAAAATTTATATATCTCCTATGATATTTTTTTTTAATGAGATAATAATAAATTAAATTCACAAAAGGTTACATATGTAGGAGATTGTATTAATAATATCCCTGGTTTTGTGTTTTCACATTCTTCTAATTTTTTGGTTTATTTATTTGGAGAGATGTATTTGAATTTATATCCAGTTATTTTTATTATTATTTTAAAATCTAATATATATATATTATATATATATATAATATAAATTATATCTATTTAGAAGGAGAAGAGGAACCTTTTATTTAAACAAAAGTAAAATTTTCCCCTTGTCTCTCAATATATATATATATTTATTTTGTCTATAAAAATTTAATATTCATAACAAATTATTACACCATCGATTACACAGTTATTATTTGACTGTTAGATAATTAAATTTTATGAAATTATTATTATATTTTTAAAAAAAATTGTTGAAAAAGTTGTGTATATCTTTGGTATATATATATATAATGTAGTAATTTTAAAAAGTTATATTATTTTATTATTTATTTATTATTTAAAATAGATAATTATATCTAGAAGAAAATTAGAATTTAGGATAAGACTAAACTTATAAATACCTCTCCTTTAATGGAAGAGGGGAATGAGTTTTGGGATTTAAAAGCCTTAAAAATAGTTTTGAGGAAAATAATATGAAAATCTCTAATCCGGCAACATCATATTTGCGACCACGGTGTCTTTTCGATTTTTTTTCTGAAAAACATAATAACTCCAGTGGAGATTTGAATAATTTCAAAATACTCAGAGCAGTTCCTACTTATTGAAATCTTTTAACCTATCAAAGTAAGTAAAGGCAGACCGTTGGATGAGGAGAGGATAGGCTCTCAGAGGTAAATCTAGAGAAACTCTAATCTCAGCGTTGTTCATTCCGGTATGCTTCCGTAAACTATTTAATTGATTAATTGATATTTATTATATAAAGTCACACACTTTTACTGCACAAAAGCTTCGTGCTTTCCTACAAAAAAAACTTCATGCTTTAGTACAAAAAACAAAGTTTCGTGCTTTCGTACAAAAAACAAAGCTTCGTGCTTTCGTACAAAAAATAAAACTTTGTGCTTTCGTACAAAAAATAAAACTTCGTGCTTTCGTACAAACAATAAAGTTCAGTGCTTTGATATTGCATTTTTCTACGCAAAAAACTTTGGTACAAACAACAAAGTTCCGTGCTTTGGTATTGTGCTTTTCTACACAAAAAACTCTATGCTTTGGTACAAAAAACAGAGGTTCGTGCTTTGGTACAACTTATACTAATTTTAATATTTATGATTTTTTATATTAACTATTTATATGATTTGATAAATTTACTGACATATCCTTTTCATTTTTTTTACAGCAGATCGTTTTCTTACTATTAATATTTTATCATAATATTTCTCATAATTTTCACGTCTGATGAGTAATAAGTGCTTTCGTACAAACAAAAAAGTTGTGTTTTCGTACAAACAAAAAAGTTGTGCTTTCGTACAAACAAAAACTACGTGCTTTTCTACAGTTTAACTATTTATATGATTGATAGATTTACTAACACGTTCTTTTCATTTTTTTTACAGATCCTTTTATTATTATTAATATTCTCATAATTTTTACCTCTTGCGGGTAATAAGTGCTTTCGTACAAACAAGAAAGCTCTGTCCTTTCGTAAAAAAAATTTGTGATTTCGTACAGATTAACTGTTTATATGATTGATAGATTTACTGACAGATCTTCTTCATTATTTTCTCATAATTTTCACCTTTGCAGTAATAAGTATCCCTCAAGAGTTAGAATAACTTCTTAAAATTGTACCTTTTTTTAATTCTAAATATAATAAGATAACAATTAATTTATTTATTAAAAAAATGCTTATGATGTATATATATAATGTACATTCTTTTATTTAAAGATAATTTAGGAAATTTATATTATTTATTATTTATTTATTATTTATTATTTATTTATTATTTAAAATAGATAATTATATCCAAAAGAAATTAGAATTTAAGATAATGCTAAACTTATCAATACCCTCATTTGATAGAAAAGGGAATGAATTTTGGGATTGAAGAACTTTAACAACAGTTTTGAGAAAAATAATCTACAAAATTTCTTGAGCATTAATCATAATTTTTCGAAACTAGCCATTACAATATTTGATTTATTATTATACAAAAAAATGAAATTGGAATTATTATTATTTTTTCCTAAAACAAATTCACATAATTAATCAATTTAGGTCATAAAATTATTTATTTTAGTTAATTAAATTGTTTAATTTATATTTTTTTAGTAATTTCATTTTCCTTTTAATTTTTTATCTTAAAAATTCATTGTTTTTCTAAAATTTCAAAAAAAAAAATAATAATAATAAATAAGAAAAAAATAAAAGAAAAGAAAAGTACAAGAAGCATAAGTACCAGTCTGCTCTTTCGTTCGGCAACATTCTGAAATGTCGAATTCGGAATCTCCACCCCTGTCACCTGCTCATTTACCACCGGAAAAGCCACCGGAAAATGAAAATTCGGAGCCAATAATAAACAGAGCTGCTTGTACTTCCAGCTCTGCTGATCACAAACCAAATGATAATCATTCCATAATCATGGAGAACTTTAAGGAAATGATCTTTAAATTTGCTATATGTTCTTCACCAACAATGTCGTTGTCTTCAACGCAAAGGTTCCTCATCGAAAAACGCCTAGATAAGGCCTTCCCTAGTTTCCGTACGCCTGTTCATCCCCCGTATACTGCTGTAAGTCCGCATTTCTTTTTAAAATTATGCTGACTTTAAGTATTTCATTCATAGTATAAGCATGAATATTCACCAAAAAAAAAAATAAAATAAAATAAAGTATAAGCATGAATGTAGGTAAGTGGGTCTGTTTGTTTCTTTGTGTCTGTGAAGTTTTATTGGATGGTTGTGACTATTATGTATTTTGTTGTTGATATAATCTAGAAGAATTTATGATCGATTGGGTCCTATTTTAAGACCCATCTCGATTCTCGAATAATTGATCTTTAGTTGACTGGAAAACTATCTGATGTTATACTTTGTTAGAATGGTTTTATCTTAGTTTCTGGTGTCCGGAGTCGTGACTCCGGGTAATCCAGATTGGATTCGAGTTGTGCTCCGGAGAGTTCAAATTTTACTCGGGAAGCTTGATTTACGTAGCATTCACAATAAGGTTTTCCATTCAAAATGGTTTTATCTTAGTTGATACAGGTATCTAGTTGATTTTGTGAGAGAAGCATGGAATTTGAGTTTCTGAGCAAGTTTTTTGACTTCTGGATGAGTTCTTTGAAACGCGAATTCATATTAATTTGAAACTTGTTTGCTAGTGATTAAATGCATAGTTATTCCTCCATTGCCCTGGTTCAGTTGGTTAGGTAAACACGGGAAGAAAATGGGTTGTTTCCTTGTAGTTCTTATGCCAAAATCTGATTTAAGAAATGCTTCTTGTTTTGTAATGGTAATGTCTAATGTCAATGTATCTTAAATTTTGGAAAAAATGGTCTTAAAGAACTCTGGGGTTTCATTCCGTGGATTTTCCTGAAATGGTTGAAGCTGCAATATGATACATTTTTGTAGCAAGCCAATCTTAATGAACTCTTTCTTTATCTTTGTTGTGTTCACTTTGTACAGATGATTGAGTCTGCAATTAATGAGTTGGGTGAGAAAGGGGGATCTAGTGAGGAAAACATTTCCCAGTTTATTAGGAAAGAGTATGTTGACCTGCCATGGGCTCATGATGCTTTATTGAATTATCATTTGGGAAACCTCTGTGAAATTGGAAGCATTATTAAGACTTATAACGGTCTCTATATGTTTCCGAAAGTAGTCACCAATCAGGATTCTCCCTCTGCCTATATTCCATCCACTAGTATTGATGCTGATTCCAGGTTTAGTATTAGTCCTGACTGTATCTGCAGTTCCAATTCTTGGTTTGACAGCAGCAGTTCTAGTTCAAAAAGGAAGCGACAAATGTACACTAGGGGAAGTAAGATGCAACGGGGAAGAAGATGGAGTCAAAATAATAGAAGTAATAGAGGGAATGCAAAATGTACTGAAATTGCACAAATGGATAAGAGGAGACACAGGAGGTCACTCAAGCAATTTGTGTCAGAAGATGAAGTGTCCAAGGAAAAATACAGAATTGACAAAGAATTGGCTGATGCAGTGAAAGGCCAGGATCAAGTACAAGAAAACATGCATGAAACTCTTGAATCAAGTCGAGCAGAGAATATCTGTTCAATGAGTAACGTGGGAAAATTAGAATCAGTCAGAGAAGTGAAGAAACTAAAACCATGTAACTTTGTGATGGAAGTGGTGCCAGAAAAAGATGAGGGTGTCAAAGAATGTGATAATCGAAAGCTACATGACAACCTTGAAGGGATTGAAGAACATAAAGCAGTGCTTGATCAAGAACATAGTGTTGGGAGAAAAAGAAGGGGTCAGCCTCTTAAGAACAGTGTAAAGGAAAGAAAAGTTGAAGTGAACCATACACAGACACCAGGAAGGTCTAGGGGTAGGCCATGGAAGAAAGACTTATCTGTTGAAAAAGTTCAACCAAAAGAACAGCAAATTCAAGATACCATTTTAGAAAAGATAACTGAAGTACCTGTGCAAAAATGTGATACCAGTAAGAAACTGATTGAGGTTGCTGAGGAGCACAATCAATCACAAGGAAATCTGTGTGAAACTCTTGAAAGGAGCCCTTGGGAAATAAAAATGGCAAAGGAAACTGAAAATTCTAAAGAAGAAGAAAAGAAACTAAGAGAACAGTTTAATCTAGGGGCAGAGGGGGTGCCAGAGAATGATGAGGCTGCCAAAGGCTATGATGGACAAAAAGAACTTACAAAGTTTTTAGGTTCTGAAGAAGAAACTCAATTTAAAGAACCAAACTGGGGGCTTAAGCAGAATCAGAATAACCACCAAAAGGGATGGGGTAAGCTTCTCAATAGAGGTACACAGGGTCGAGGAGTACATAAATTGTATTCATGTGTACCAGGAAGGGGCCGTGGCAGGCCACATGAGAAAGATATTTTGGTAGAAAAAACAGAAACCAAAGCTAAACGGGCAGAAATAACTGATGCTCATGAGCTGAAGTTTAAAAGAAAAACAGAAGTACATAAAGAAAATCATGCGATCAACAAAGAAAGCACTAAGGAGGTTGGAAACTGTGATGAACTAGAAAGAAATATGCATGGAACGCTAGAATGGAGTCTAGTAGATAAAACCAATTTTGTGAAACAAGTCAGGAAGCCTGGATCAGATGCAGAAGAAAATATAGAAATAAAAATGGATTGTTGTAAGATGGAGGGACAACAACAGAATGGAGGTATCAAAGAGTTTAATGAACAAAAGGAACCTGAAAATGCATCCGAGGATGAGCAAAACCAATCTTCCAAGGAAATGAATGAAATGAATTTTGAGGAAAATCTACAAAAGGAGCAAGAAAATGAGATGCAGAATCAGCAATTGGAAGAAGGTTTGAAGGATTGTTGTATCTTGGAAGGAGAAGAGCAACATGTCTGTGGTGTAAAAGGATTCAATGGACTTAAAGAACCTGGGGGTGCATTTAATGAAGAGGAAATCCAAATTTCTGAAGAAAAGAATGAATTAACTTTTGGGGAAAATCAACCAAAGAGACCAGAAAATGAAGAGCAGAAGAATCAGCAGCATGAAGATAGTTTGAAGCCAATTAGTGAAGATAAAACTGATGTGGCTGAAATGTTTGGTCATAATTCTCAAATTCAGGCAATTCAATCAAGAGGAGAATATGAAAGTATAAAAAAAGCAATTGGGTTTCCTGATCATTCATGGGATTCAGTGCTTCGAGGATGCAAAAAAATTTTAAACAGTAGCATGGAGGAGCTAAAACAGATGCTGAGAGAGGAGAAAGTATTGGAAACTGCTGGTAATACCCAATTGAAATCAGTTGAAAGATCATCTCATTCACAAAAATCAAAATCCAATGGCTCATGCTACATTCTCTAGTTTTCAGGTATGCTTAAGAAGAAATACTGCCGGATTTTAGTAGGCAATTATTCTTTAGATTCTAAGCAACAAATCAATTATCTGCCTATTACACGTGAAAAAAGACTAGAGTTAGCATTGGGATTGATTTGTTTGATAGGTAGTTTTTTTTGGCTGTTCTTGATCAATCCATGCACTCCACCTTTTTTTTTTTTTTTGAGGGAATACAAAATTCCTTTTAAGTTGATGATTCAGCTATGGCAACACAATCATTATTTTGTATTTGTTGCTATGGCTGAGTATTATTCTGTTTTGATATGTTAATTTATGTATATATTTCTTTATCTGACCATATGAAATATAAAATGAGTCTAATCTTTAGTATAACAAAAGTGATAGATGATATAATACAAAACAAATATTTTCTTTATTTGTCATTGATAAATTTTTACACCTAAAGAAAAGGAATTTTTTTTTCTTTTTAATAAAAAATTAAAATATTTTTTATTTTTTCATAGTAATTTCGTTTTAGTGATAAGATACCAATTCATTTAAAATATTGTGATAAGAGAAAGCAATTAGGGGGTATCAAGAGCTCCCTCTCTAGGGTTTGCCTCTGCCTTCCATCTATAGTTCAAAGTATCAAAGTATCAGTGACTTGGACTCGAGTTGTATCCATCTCGAAGTTTATCAAGATAAAAATATAAAAAAAAATTAATTTGATTTTAACTCGATATAAGAAAAAATTAATATAATGTTAACTCGATATAAGAAAAAATTGATATAATGTTAACTTGACCTCGACCGATATGATGTCAATTTGGTAAATTGATATAATGTTAATTTGGTAAATTGATATAATGTTAACTCGGCCCTGACCAATATGATGTCAATTTGGTCCGACTTGTTTTTGACTCGCCCTTGACTTGCCCCAACTCAAGTCGGTACATTTTAATTCATTTATCTCTTATCACTTACCAATCTTATTGCATTTGTGAGGTGAGCAGGCCTTGCATATGATGCCAATTCAGTCCAACTTGTTCTTGATTTGCCCTTGACTTGGCCCCGACTCAAGTCAATACATTTTGGTTCATTTATTTCTTACATTTTGGTTCATTTATTTATGATCACTTACGAATCTTATTGCATTTGCGAGGTGAGCAGGCCTCACATATGATGTCAATTCGGTCCGATTTGTTCCTGACTCGCCCTTGACTTGGCCCGACTCAAGTCGGTACATTTTGATTCATTTATCTCTGATCACTTACCAATCTTATTGCATTTGCGAGGTGAGCTAGCCTCCCGTGAGAATCAGAAGATTTGACCCATGCTAGTTGATATCCCCATATTTGTGTACCTCAATTAGTAGCGGCATGGTCCACCAGCTCACATAGGCAGAGTGAGGATATAATTCTGGTTATTATAGTTAAGATCAATTAAACTGAATGAATAGTCAGAAAAATACCTCAGGGGTAAAACGGTAATTTTGTCACTCCTTAATTACCCCTGATCTCACCTGACGTCATAAACACAAATTAATGGGCCTCATAAAGGCCAGACGTTACATATTTAATTCTACATTAATGACCCGTTATCCACAACGGTCAAAACGGTCCAAATCTACAACGGTAATCTCAGTATCAGACTCCTATAAAAGAGTGATCTGAGCATAAGGTAAGAATTTTTTTCCAATTTTTCAGATATCCAAAAATACTCTACTGACTTAAGCATCGGAGAGTTCACGGGGTACAAACTCCCCATTGAACTTACTTGTTTTGCAGGCTCTCGAGAAGCTAAGTATAATATCCCGAAGTACCAAGTGCGCTCAGCGAAGTACCGCTCCCCAAGAGTTATACTTCGCCTCCCAGAAATACCATCTTCTTTGACTTTGACCATCCCAAAAAGCCTTCTTAACAAGTCAACTATAAAGCTTCCAGAGTTCCCGACACTTTAATTTACTTTTTTTTCCTTTGACAGATTCGTGCAGAATCAGCTTGGTTCCATTACCGGGAATTTTGGTCAGAAAGTTTACTCTCCCAAAAACAAAAACATGTCTAGACAGTCAGGAGACCGACGCACCGTGCGACAATCTTCTTTCCGTGAGACTGGGACAAGGATATCACGTTCCTCGTCATCACCCAGCTCCAGTCGACGTCCCATCTCAGAGAGGTTGGGACCATAACCAGAGACTTCCCGACGCTCCCAAGATCTACGGGAACAACTAAATTCTAAAAGAATTGTGGAAACAGAAAGGGAATTACAGTGACTGCAACGAGAAAATGAACAACTGAAGCGAGATCAAGAGCTCTCACAGCAATGGCTAAAGTTGAGGGCTGAATTCAGAAAGGCTGGTGTAGATCTTCCCCCGCCGAGATTGTCCAGAGACCCCTCAGAGCATCCACAACGGACACAAACAGCCACCAGGAAAGATGAAAGGCATGGAATGAGGACGAGTAGGAAACAGGCAGTCAGCGAAGTAGGGGAAAGCCATCATTCCGCTAAGCCAGTTCACAAAAGATGGGCCAAAAAACGGTCCCCAAAAGGTAGTCTAGAGACTGGAAAGAACCCCACCAAAGTTCACTGATATGCATAAATCATATCACGTTTTTAGCATGTTTTTAGGCATGATTTAGGGTGAAATTGAGGGTAAATCGATCTTAATTGCTTGTTATTAACTCAATTTCACAGTTTTTATGATTTTGGAAGTGTCAGGTGAAAAGTAGAAGAAAATGGCAAATTTCGGGGCAAAAACGCAATTTTTCAGAAGTTCAGAAGTCGGGGAGGGCTTCCCGGTTCAGGACGGGCGTCCTGACCTGGTCAACAGGCCGGGACGGGCGTCCAGGACTCGGGACGGCCGTCTTGACCTGGTCAACAGACCGGGACGGGCGTCCTGAACCAGAATTTAGAATCCCACATCGAATTTTTGAGAGAAAATCACTCCAGAAAGCTGCTATAAATACCCCAAGCCTTCCTCAGTTGAAATCATCCCTCTCCACTTGATCTGAGTCATTCAGTGACTTCCAGTGTACAATTCTCTAGTACACAAATCACTCAGAGACTCAGATTTCAGTATAAGTTTTCTTTCTTTCCTTTTAGTGTTTTATTTTTCTTAGTTTCTGAGAATTAGTCCCAGATCTTAGGCTTCGATATATAGGTTCGTTTCTGGTATTCATAAAATACCCAGGATTTTGTTAGAATATCCTAAGAGGGCTCTAGGCGTTCGAAGAGTCAGTCCACAGGGCTGGGCTTAAGCCCAGGACGTAAGGTAAAGTCCAGCTACTAGGCTGAGTCGGGTCAAGCAATACGACATATACAGCAGTACGCTCCATCGGCGAGACTAAGTAAAGGGTGATTTCTTTATGGCATCAGTCCCCCTGTCCCTCTCTTATATGTTGTTATTGTGTTTGTCCAAAGAATGATTTTGAATATCAGATTATGGTTGTTATGGATATTTGTTATATATGTTGAAGTTGTTATGTTTTTCCGGAAATAGCCACCTGCTTAATATTCATTATGTCTGCATGTCTAATGTAGTTTCTTGTAAAATAAAATTAGGGTTATAGACAATTCCTAACCATGATCTATTCATAACCTATTTAGTTTAACATGCATCAATTAGTATTGGTGTCTACCATACTAGATAAAATAACCTGTAGAACACCCTGTTTGTTAGAGTAGTCTAGGTAGGCTGAGTAGAGCGTTATGCCGGCGGTTATGGGCCAGCGGCGTGATCCCCGAAGTGACATAGGGCTTTCATAGCTGTCTTTTGTCCGAACCGTGAGTAGGGCCGTTTACCTTAGCGATGGGGCGGTAGCATAGAGACTCAGATGTGGTACACCTGTAGACGAAAACAACAATTTTTGGGGCAAAAACGCAATTTTTGGAAATGTTGACTTGGTCAAAGGGTCAAGACGGGCGTCCCGACCCAGTCAAACCACTGGGACGGGCGTCCCGACCTGGTCAACAGATCAGGACGGGTGTCCCAATCCGGGACGGGCGTCCCGAACCCCCAGAACCAGTCCCACATCGAATTTTTGATGAAAAATCACCCCGGGAAGCTGCTATAAATACCCCAGGCCTCTAGCAGTTGAATTCATTCCTCTCCACTCGATCTAAGTCATTTAGTGGTTTCCAGTGTACACTTCTCCAATACACAACTCACTCAGAGACTCAGATCTCAGTTTTCTTTCTTGTTAGTGTTTTGTTTTAGTTTCTGAGAAATAGTCTCAGATCTTAGGCTTACATAGATAGGTTCGTTTCTGGTATTCATAGAATACCTGGGATTTCGTTAGGAGATCCTAAGAGGGCTCTAGGCGTTCGAAGAGTCAGTCCACAAGGCTGGGCTTAAGCTGGGTATTAAGCTAAAGCCCAGTTACTAGGCTGAGGAAGCGTCCTCCGAAGGTTCTAGCGAGGAGAGTCAGGGCGAACAATACGACATATACAGCAGTACGCTCCGTCGGCGAGACTACGTAAAGGGTGATTTCTTTATGGCATCAGTCCCCATGTCCCTCTCTTATATGTTGTTATTATTTTGTTCTAAATACCTATTATGAATACGAGATTATGATTTTTATGAATAGTTGTTTTATATGTTGACGTTATTATATTTTTCCGGAAATAGCCACCTGCTAAATATTCACTATGTCTGCATGTTTAATGTGCTCTTTTAAACTAAAGTTAGGGCTATAGACAATTCCTAACCACGGTCTAATCATAACCTGTTTAGTTTAACAGGCATCAATTAGTATTGGTGTCTGCCATGCTAGATAAAATAACCTGCTGAACACCCTGCATGTTAAAGTAGTCTAGGTAGGGGCCGAGCTGAGTCTGATTATGCCGGCGGCTAGGGCAAGCGGTATGATCCCCTAAGTGACATAGGGCTTTCATGGATGCCTTCGTCCCGAACCGTGAGTAGGGCCGTCATTAAGGTAGGGCGGTTTATTAGAAACCTCGGATGTGGTACGCCTTTAGACACAGAACATAGTTGCAATCCAGGCTAAGACATGTCTAAAATATTCAAATTTAGGTCATTCAACATATAGGAACAGTATAACATAGAATCAGGACTCATCTATAAAACACTTCTAGGCTTAATTAGACTTAAACCTAGTGGAGAATGAATCACCCTCTCATCAAAGTATTTGATGAAGATTGCATAACTGGACCATAAGATAGGAGTTAGGATAAAAGGCTAGTTACTACTAAGCCGTTGCCACTTCCCTGGGAGTACGATATTTAACTTAATAAAATCGTAGATACTTTCCAACAGACTAGCTACACGATAGGTACTCTACCTTAGGTTCTGGCTGATTAAGTGACACCATAGAGACTAAATGTGACAATTAGTCAATCACAGTCCTTAATTATTCATAATCAACATAGGGTAAAATAACACCTATTTAGCACATCAACCGGAATCGCATCAGATTTTTGGCGCCGTTGCCGGGGAAATATCATAATGAATTTAGGATTATTGGCCACAATTCTTGAGACTTATGATAGGTAACGGTAGTAACCTAGACTTTTGAATTACACTTATCTTATACTAGTTAGACAATCAGTTTCTGAAATATAGGGTTATCATAACTAATTAATTTTAGATAATATCTGAAATTAAGACACTTAGGATAATCAAATTTTAGAAAATTATTCTAAAACCATATTAAGGAAATTTACCTGCTTTCTGAATAAAATTTAAAATCTCTAAAAATATTTTTCTTGCTTTCTTATTTTATTTTCCTATTTTTGTTATTTGTTATTTCTAACCAGGCTTTGCACTCAGAAATGAAGAGAACAAGAGCAGCTACTAACCAGGCAAAGAAAACAGAAAACCCTGACACTCCAGGACCAAAGAAGACAAAGCCGGAAGGCCCATCTAGGCCTGCACCAGAAATACCACGAGGGACTCTTCCTTCACAACCAGTAGAAGTAAACTCAAGCCCAGATGCCAGTGAACTAGTGAGACAATTCCTGAACACCCGTGAGCATAGTCCCATGGAAGAAGATCCTTCTGAGGATACCTTCCCTCCAAGAGAAGAACCCCAGAGATCTCCAGTTCACCCTCCTGCCCAGAGAGTTCCTATAAATCCACCCCCTACTAACCAAACCCAAAATTCACCAACCTCTCCTGCATACACCCCAACACCTAACGAGCGCACCCCTTCATCTGGGGGGAGTACTAACGGTTATCATTCAATGTTGTCTGTGCAGATAGACACGTTGGCTCAAAGGGTCTATGAGATGAACCAAGGGATTGCCAGCAGACTGTGTCATTTAGACCAACTCAGTCTGAATATCACAACTAACGTAGACCGACTCAGAGCCACGGTCAGTCTTCAGGAGAACCAAGGTGCACAACTACTCCGAGAGATGGCCGATTTACGCAGTGAGCAGAACAGGCAGAGGGATGAAATGAGAGCCATACGCATAGAAATGCGAAGCATTCGAACAGAACTACAGGAGATCAGAGATAAGGGTCGTTAAAAAGAGGGAAGATTCTTTTACTTTTATTCTCAGCAAATAATTCGTTTGCACTAAACCTGAATAATTGACCCATATTTTTTTATTTTTCAAACTTTTTAAAGGGTCCTTTATATTCTACAATTTTCTTCAGACATTTTATTTTTCATGAAAAACAAAAGTTTTGCAAATACAGTTTATTTTTCACTAATTAAATTGTACAAACTCAGTTTTTGTTTTTCTGAAATTCTTGCTGAATTAAGTTGGGATAAAATTAGGGTAGTCAGGATTTTCGAAAAAAAGAGACTGAGGAATTTTTGCATAGAGTTTTTAACAACTTCTGAATTTAATTGGATAAACATGAAGCCCTGTTAAAAATTATGATTATTTTTGGTATCATGAGATTTTCAGGGAATTACGAATTTTTTTTTTCGGAATTGGAATGCGTCCCGAAGCAACTCGGGACGGGCGTCTAGCGGGACGGGAGTCCTGCCTCCGGGACGGGCGTCCCGAAGGCCGCCCCTTCTATAAAAATTCAATTTTTCATTTTCTCTCAAATCTAAAACCAAAAATTCATCTCTCTAAAAATATTTCTCTCTACCTTCTCTCTACAAATTTTTGGCAAACTCTCCAAAGTTTAAAAATTCGAGTTTCCCTCCAAAATTTGAATTTTAAACTTCACCCAAAAATTTGAATTTCCCTCCAAAATTCGATTTTCCCGCCAAAAATTCAAAATATTTCCCTAACCTAATCTCATCCTTCTGAATTCAAATTCACCTCCAGAATTTGAGTTTAAAGCTTTCCTTCCCACCTAAACTCTCTCGTACGTTTCAATGGCTCCCAAACGTGCTCGTACCACATCTACCATGACAGTTACCTCAGTGGCACATCCTTTTATGTTGTTTCCCTCCAGCACAGCATACCAAGAAAGATGCACTGGGTACATCGAGCGTACGATACTGACGGGCAGAATGTTGGATTGGGCAGCAGTACAGACGCTAGGAGTAGAGCCGGAAGTCAGACGCATACTCGACGTGCCACCTTATAGTCGAGTATTCATCGTCACAGAGCCCACATACCTGGAGCTGGTATGTGAGTTCTATGCGTCTTTTACATGCCACCAGGAGCAGATCACATTCCGCTTGGGCGGAATAGATCGGTCGATGAGCATGGCCGAGTTTGGCGTCGCCCTAGGTATCTGGCAGAGAGATGAGCTGGATACGCCCGCATACACCACAGCGGTTCGAGACTTCACGTCTGCAGACGTCTCCACTACTTGGGCTCAAATCTGCATGATGGGTGCCCCATACCAGCATGGCTTTGCAAAAGCCACAGGTATTTATCCTACTCTTCGTTACCTGCACGCTATCATTGCACATACATTGTCAGGACGATGGACGGCTCCCGGAATTGTCACCCAGATGGAGACATTCCTTCTGGCCAACATGCACATGGGATCTACGGTAGAGATGGCTAGACCCATCACGGTCGTCATGCGATGATTCGCTACAAACACCTGGAAATAGTGTCTGGGGCTCGGACCGTACATCACCAGGCTAGCCTGCTACCTGGAGTTGGACATAGAGGGCTCGGAGCTGACCCTGGTCGCCCCGACCACCATTCCCGCTGATCTTACTATTCTACGGAACATGGGAATGGTTATCCGGGATGCGAATGGCTGCTACACCATCCACACGGATCAACTAGGACAAGTGTCGGCATCGGAATCATTTCTAGCGCATATCCCTCCGTCCGAGACGTTCTTGCCACGTACTGCCTTCGAACGACACATGTCGCACGGATTGGCAGAACTATCGGCCCGATATAGTCGAGACATGGACATGATTGATAGACGGCTAATGATGATGGAGGACAGGATTGACAGACGGTTGGCAATGATGGATGACAGGATCGCCATGAACACCAGTAGGATTGAGGAAATACATCAGCAGACTTCTCGAGTGGTGGAAAACTTCGAGTTTGACTTTACAGCAGAACTCGGTCCACTGGACGACGATCCGCCGGGTTCTTAGTCTCTCTCTCCTTCTTTCATTTCTTTTGTTTTTATTTTTCTGGTTCTATGTGTATAAACATGTCTGGGCTGTATGACGTATGAATCTATGTACAAAAATTGATTTATATGACATACAGATGAGTTTGCATTATTTTGCTTTTATGTCTTTCTTACCCATAGTATAGGTAAGCATCTTTTCTTTGTGTTTTATGTCTTGTTTTCAAATAAGTGTGGGGTAATTAGATATGCATGAACACTGAGGACAGTGCCAGATTTAAGTGTGGGGTAGCAGTGCACGGTGCACTATAGCAGTTTGCAAAATTTTTCGCATGCTTTTGCTTGTTTTCCCCGTATTTTCAAACCCTTCCAAAAGTTTTTCAAAATTTTTCCGTCTTTCAGACTTCTAAATGCAGTGTGCTTGGTTAAACAATTGCTTACGTCTATGATATGTAGGTAGTATGTTATGGTTAGTAGGAGATAATTGATGACTACTGCTGAACTAATTGATTAGGAGTAGGGAATTCCTGATAACTGAGCACAACTTTGTCTGGATTAGAGACCTCAGCCAATTGCATGTTCGAGACTTAACTAGATAAGATTAGACCAATTGTGGATATATTGGCAGTTAGAATGACTAGATGAGACGCTGAGCTAAAAGTGAAAAGAAACAAAAGAAAGTTAATCAAATGAGGGTAGTTTGCCAGCGGCCTTCGCTACTCGAGCACCACTCCTTCGGGGAACTTAAAGCCTGATGCCCTAAGGTCGTGTCATCGGAGTGGGACTCGCTACATGGGTAGTTGAAGTTGACGTGTCCTAAGCAGACTCAAAATACCCTGAATCTATAAAGAAAATAACTAAATGCTAAAACATTAAAAATCTGATCACCAAAGCTCAGAACTCAAAAAGTTGTCTGCTGTTAATATGTCTAGCGATGGGTCGAAGTGTTATCTGGTAGTAGTTAAGACAAGAGTACATTGTGTTGACTATCTAGTCTAGACTAGACACACACTACACATCAGGAAGACCCTGTGACTAAGAAAAAAAGTTCAACCTAGTTGTTGATTTGTTTTCTGCCTGATCATAACAAGCTACTAAAAACATCTGAGACCTTGTCATAGCAACCTAACCATTCAGACCTGTGTTAAGACTTGTCTGAAGAATTTTTGAAATAAAAACATGACTAGGAATTTAAGTGACTGCACTACGATTTAGAATCACTAACTTCAGGTCGACTTTGCTTGAGGACAAGCAAAAAGCTAAGTGTGGGGTTATCTGATACGCGAAAATCGTATAACCTTTTTAGCATGTTTTTATGTATGATTTCGGGTGAAATTGAGGGCAAATTGATCTTAATTGTTTGTTATTTACTCAATTTCACGGGTTTTATGATTTTGGAAGTGTCAGGTGAAAAGTAGACGAAAACAGCAAATTTTGGGGAAAAACATTTTTGGAAATGTTGACTTGGTCAAAGGGTCAGGACGGGCGTCCTGGCCCAGTCAAACCGCCGGGACGGGCGTCCCGACCTGGTCAACAGATCAGGACGGGCGTCCCAATCTGGGACGGGCGTCCCGAACCCCCAGAACTAGTCCACATCGATTTGATGAAAAAATCACCCCGGGAAGCTATAAATACCCAGGCCTCCAGTAGTGAATTCATTCTCTCCACTCGATCTGAGTCATTTAGTGGTTTACAGTGTACACTTCTCCAGTAACAAATCAACTCAGAGACTAGATCTCAATTTTCTTTCTTGTTAGTGTTTGTTTAGTTCTGAGAAATAGTCTCAGATTAGGCTTACCATAGATAGGTTCGTTCTGGTATTCATAGAATACCCGGGATTTCGTTAGGAGATCTAAGAGGGCTCTAGGCGTTCGAAGAGTCAGTCCACAGGGCTGGGCTTAAGCTGGGTATTAAGGTAAAGCCCAGTTACTAGGCTGAGGAAGCATCCTCCGAAGGTTCTAGCGAGCAGAGTCAGGGCGAACAATACGACATATACAGCAGTACGCTCCGTAGGCGAGACTACGTAAAGGGTGATTTCTTTATGGCATCAGTCCCCATGTCCCTCTCTTATAGTGTTATGTTTTATTTAAATACCTATTATGGAATACGAGATTATGATTTTTATGAATAGATGTTTATATGTTAACGTTATTATATTTTCCGGAAATAGCCACCTGCTAAATATTCACTATGTTGCATGTTTAATGTGCTCTTTAAACTAAAAGTTAGGGTTATAGACAATTCCTGACCACGGTCTAATCATAACCTGTTTAGTTTAACAAACATCAATTAGTATTGGTGTCTGCCATGCTAGATAAAATAACCTGCTGAACACCTTATTTGTTAGAGTAGTCTAGGTAAGCCGGGCCAAGTCCGATTTGTCCGGCGGCTAGGGCAAGCGGTATGATCCCCGAAGTGACATAGGGCTTTCATGGATTCCTTCATCCCGAACTGTTAGTAGGGCCGTCAATAAGGTATGGCGGTTTATTAGAAACCTCGGATGTGGTATGCCTTTAGACACAGAACATAGTTGCAATCCAGGCTAAGATATATCTAAAATACTCGAATATAGGTCAATCAACATATAGGAACAGTATAACATAGAATCAAGACTCATCTATAGAACACTTCTAGGATTAGTTAGACTTAAACCTAGTGGAGAATGGATCACCCTCTCATCAAAGTATTTGATGAAGATTGCATAACTGGATCATAAGATATGAGTTAGGATAAAAGGCTAGTTACTACTAAGCCGTTGCCACTTCCGTGGGAGTACGATATTTAACTTAATAAAATCGTAGATACTTTCCAACAGACTAGCTACACGATAGGTACTCTACCTTAGGTTCTGATTGATTAAGTGACAATAATTGAATGCTAAGTGACAGTTAGTAAGACTCAGTCCTTAATTACTCATAATCGACATAGGTAAATAAAGCCTATCTTTTAGCATACCAATCGGAACTGCATCATATTTTTGGTGCCGTTGCCGGGGGAATATCATAATGAATTTAGGATTATTGGCCACAATTCTAGAG
>JAPHNG010000497.1:0-15000 GCA_027405835.1 Asclepias syriaca
CGGACAGTGTTGATAGCAGTTAATTGGTCTCCCATAGATTCCTGCAATGCTTCAGAATCATGTGGCCTTCGCTTTCTGAGATACATCCTCTGATCGCTTTACTCTGCAAAAATTTGAAATAGAAGAGAAATTTTCCCAGTAGTAATATTTCAAATCAGCAAAGAATTTCTTCTTTTGCTGATAAGTTATATCACTTGGGAATAATTAGCAGCTAGATAATTAGTAATATCAGTAAACCACGGAGGAGAATCATTACTCATAGCAAACAATGAAAATAGATCCTCATTCAGAAATTTATCAGATACTGTTGTCTCGTCAATAGCCTCTAACTCAGGGTTTCCTAATCTAGACCAAAGGTTTGCTTTCTAAATTCTTAACCCTTTTTCTTACCCTTCATTCTATATCAAATTCAAGTGACAATAAAACCTAACTTAATCAATTATGGTTCAGCATCAGTTTTATTGAACACAGATATCTCATAGTGATCAGTGTAACCTATTGTTTTTAGACAAGACTAGATAAGATCAGAATTTATGAACTTTCTTATCATGTTTCTGTCCTAAAACAATTCTTACTACATCATATTCATTCAAAAGGCATATTTCGATCAGGTGATGCCCTAGTGGGTGCAGTAATTCCTTTTGGTTTAAAAGATCTCATGCAATTATCAGCAAAACAAAAGGAACATCCTTTTTTCAATAGAACATTCAAAGGTCTGGCTATTAAGGAAAAACTATTTCATAACTCATCCTAATAAGGCCGGCATGACTCTAAGAAAATTCTAAAATAGAGTTTCTTCCCGATAAAAATCTAAGTCAACATTTTACAACTCAGAAGAAAATATATTTTATCCTCATTTCCATTTTTATATCTTCGAAATTAAATAAAGGAAGAAAAACACGAAAAAGAGCAACTAAGAAAACAACTAAAAAAACAAGAGATAGGGAAAAGGAACAACTCACCGTTGAGAAAGAAAGATACATTCTTTTTGGGATTTTATATTTTTAACATTTTTTTTTCTTTTTATGTTTAATTTAGAAAGCAGGTAAATTTCCTCAATATGGTTCTAGAATGATTTTCTAAAATTTGATTATCCTAAATGTCTTAATTTTAGATAATGTCTAAAATTAGTTAGTTATGATAATCCTATATTTCGGAAATTGATTGTCTAACTAGTATAAGATAAGTGTAAATCAAAAGTCTAGGTTACTACCGTTACCTATCATAAGTCTCTAGAATTTTGGCCAATAATCCTAAATTCATTATGATATTTCCCCGGCAACGGCGCCAAAAAGCTGATGGGTTTTCCGACCGATGTGCTAAATAGGTGTTATTTTACCCTATGTTGATTATGAATAATTAAGGACTGTGATTGACTAATTGTCACATTTAGTCTCTATGGTGTCACTTAATCAGCCAGAACCTAAGGCAGAGTACCTATCGTGTAGCTAGTCTGTTGGAAAGTATCTACGATTTTATTAAGTTAAATATCGTACTCCCAGGGAAGTGGCAACGGCTTAGTAGTAACTAGTCTTTTATCCTAACTCTTATCTTATGATCCAGTTATGCAATCTTCATCAAATACTTTGATGAGAGGGTGATTCATTCTCCACTAGGTTTCAGTCTAATTAATCCTAGAAGTGTTTTATAGATGAGTCCTGATTCTATGTTATACTGTTCCTATATGTTGAATGACCTGAATTCGAATATTTTAGATGCATCTTAGCCTGGATTGCAACTATGTTCTGTGTCTAAAGGCGTACCACATCCGAGGTCTCTAATAAACCACCCTACCTTAATGATGGCCCTACTCACTGTTCGGGACGAAGGCATCCATGAAAGCCCTATGTCACTTCGGGGATCATACCGCTTGCCCTAGCCGTCGGCATAATCGGACTCAGCTCGGCCCCTACCTAGACTACTTTAACAGGCAGGGTGTTCAACATGTTATTTTATCTAGCATGGCAGACACCAATACTAATTGATGCCTGTTAAACTAAACAGGTTATGATTAGATCGTGGTTAGGAATTGTCTATAACCCTAACTTTAGTTTAAAAGAGCACATTAAACATGCAGACATAGTGAATATTTAGCAGGTGGCTATTTCCGGAAAAACATAACAACGTCAACATATAAAACAACTATTCATAAAAATTGTAATCTTGTATTCATAATAAGTATTTAGAACAAAACAATAACAACATATAAGAGAGGGACATGGGGACTGATGCCATAAAGAAATCACCCTTTACGTAGTCTCGCCGACGGAGCGTACTGCTGTATATGTCGTATTGCTCACCCTGACTCTGCTCGCTAGAACCTTCGGAGGACGCTTCCTCAGCCTAGTAACTGGGCTTTACCTTAATACCCAGCTTAAGCCCAGCCCTGTGGACTGACTCTTCGAACGCCTAGAGCCCTCTTAGGATCTCCTAACGAAATCCCGGGTATTCTATGAATACCAGAAACGAACCTATCTATTGAAACCTAAGATCTGAGACTATTTCTCAGAAACTAAAACAAAACACTAATAAGAAAGAAAACTGAGATCCGAGTCTCTGAGTGAGTTGTGTACTAGAGAAGAATACACTGGAAACCACTAAATGACTCAGATCGAGTGGAGAGGAATGAATTCAACTGTTGGAGGCCTGGGGTATTTATAGCAGCTTCCCGAGGTGATTTTTCAGCAAAAATTCGATGTGGGATTGGTTCTGGGGGCTCGGGACGCCCGTCCCAGATTGGGACGCCCGTCCTGATCTGTTGACCAGGTTGGGACGCCCGTCCTGAGTCCTGGACGCCCGTCCCTGCGGGTTGACTGGGTTAGGACGCCCGTCCTGACCCGTTGACTAAGTCAATATTTCCAAAAATTGCATTTTTGCCCCAAATTTTGCTATTTTCGTCTAGTTTTCACCTGACACTTCCAAAATCAGAAAAACTGTGAAATTAAGTAAATAATGAACAATTAAGATCAATTTACCCTTAATTTCGCCCAAATTCATACATAAAAACATGCTAAAAGGTGATACGATTTTCGCGTATCATATGGTATATAGAATTCAGTGTCAAATTAAAATTCAGATAAAACAATTCAAAAACATACAGAACCTCGTCTAGGGGACCCACTATCATAAAGTAGTCACCGTTTTTTGCAGGTCCAGTCGGCGCTGTAACTCCTGTATGCTTCTGACTGCTCGATCCTACTCTGCTCGGCAGAGCCTTCGGAGAACGCTCATCATACCTAGTAGTAATTGCTTTACCTTACATCCCAGGCTTAAGCAAATTGCCCTAATCTGACTAAAAACACGCACCCTATCTCTCTTAGGATTTCCTAACGAAATCCCGATATTCTGTGATACCAAAAACGAACCCTATCTAGTCGTAATCTAAGATTCTGAGACAGACTCTCAGAAAGCAAAGAAACGAGAACCTATCTAAGAATATAAATAAACTTGTACTGAACCAGAGTCTCTAAGTGATTTGTGTACTTTGAGAAAAATGTACACTTGAAGTCACTAAATGACTCAGATCGAGTGGAGAGGGATGATTTCAACTGAGGAAGGCCTGGGGTATTTATAGTAGCTTTCTGGAGTGATTTTTCTTCAAAAAATCGATGTAGGACTTGGAATTGCAGCTCGGGAAGCCCGTCCTGGATTGGGACGCCCATCCTGGACTGTTGACCAGGTCAGGAAGGTCGTCCCGAGTCCTGGACGCCCGTCTTGGCCTGTTGACCAAGTCAAGACGCCCGTCCTGATTCGGGACGCCCTCCCCAAAGTCCAAACTTCTAAAAAATTGCGTTTTTGCGTAGAAATTTGCCATTTTCTTCTACTTTTCACCTGACACTTCCAAAATCACAAAAACTGTAAATTTGAGTTAATAATAAACAATTAAGACCAATTTGCCCTCAATTTCACCCTAAATCATGTCTAAAAACATGCTAAAAATGTGATATGATTTATGCATATCAACCCCCATCTCCCCCATCGAAGCCAAGTGATACGCTAAAATCGTATCACATTTTTAGCATGTTTTTATATATGTTTTAATGTGAAATTGAGAGTAAATGGACATTAATTGTTTACTATTTACTTGATTTCACGGTTTTTATGATTTTGGAAGTGTCAGGTGAAAAGTAGACGAAAACAGCAAATTCTGGGGCAAAAACACAATTTTTGGAAATGTTGACCCGGTCAAAGGTCCGGGACGGGCGTCCCGAACCCGGGACGGGCGTCCCGACCCAGTCAAACCGTCAGGACGGGCGTCCCGAACCTGGTCAACGAATCAGGACGGGCGTCCCGAGCCGCCAGAAGCTGTCCCACATCGAATTTTTCAGAATTTTTCACTCCGGGAAGCTGCTATAAATACCCAGGCCTCCAGCAGTTGAATTCATCCTCTCCACTCGATCTGAGTCATTAAGTGGTTTCCAGTGTACAATTTTCTACACAACTCACTCAGAGACTCGGATCTCAGTTTTCTTTCTTATTAGTGTTTGTTTTAGTTTCTGAGAAATAGTCTCAGATCTTAGGTTTCTATAGATAGGTTCGTTTCCGGTATTCATAGAATACCCGGGGTTTCGTTAGGAGACCCTAAGAGAGCTCTAGGCGTTCGAAGAGTCAGTCCACAGGGCTGGGCTTAAGCTGGGTATTAAGGTAAAGCCCAGTTACTAGGCTGAGGAAGCGTCCTCCGAAGGTTCTGGTGAGCAGAGTCAGAGGAGCAGTACGACATATACAGCAGTACGCTCTGCGGCGAGACTACGTAAAGGGTGATTTCTTTATGGCATCAGTCCCCATACCCCTCTCTTATATGTTGTTATTGTTTTTCTCTAAATACTTATTATGAACATCTGATTACGATTTTTATGAATAGTTGTTTTTATGTTGAAGTTGTTATATTTTTCCGGAAATAGCCACCTGCTAAATATTCACTATGTCTGCATGTTTAATGTGCTCTTTTAAACTAAAGTTAGGGTTATAGACAATTCCTAACCACGGTCTAATCATAACCTGTTTAGTTTAACAGGCATCAATTAGTATTGGTGTCTGCCATGCTAGATAAAATAACATGTGAACACCCTGCCTGTTAAAGTAGTCTAGGTAGGGGCCGAGCTGAGTCCGATTATGCCGGCGGCTAGGGCAAGCGGTATGATCCCCGAAGTGACATAGGGCTTTCATGGATGCCTTCGTCCCGAACCGTGAGTAGGGCCGTCATTAAGGTAGGGCGGTTTATTAGAGACCTCGGATGTGGTACGCCTTTAGACACAGAACATAGTTGCAATCCAGGCTAAGATGCATCTAAAATACTCGAATATAGGTCAATCAACATATAGGAACAGTATAACATAGAATCAGAATTATCTTTAAAACACTTCTAGGATTAATTAGACTTGAACCTAGTGGAGAATGGATCACCCTCTCATCAAAGTATTTGATGAAGATTGCATAACTGGATCATAAGATAAGAGTTAGGATAAGAGGCTAGTTACTACTAAGCCGTTGCCACTTCCCTGGGAGTACGATAATTAACTTAATAAAATCGTAGATACTTTCCAATAGACTAGCTACACGATAGGTACTCTGCCTTAGGTTCTGGCTGATTAAGTGACACCATAAGACTAAATGTGACAATTAGTCAATCACAGTCCTTAATTACATAATCCATAGGGTAAAATAACACCTATTTAGTACGTCAACCGGAATCGCATCAGATTTTTGGCGCCGTTGCCGGGGAAATATCATAATGAATTTAGGATTCCTGATCAAAATTCTAGAGACTTATGATAGGTAACGGTAGTAACCTAGACCTTAGACCAACACTTATCTTACACAGTTAGACAATCAGTTTCCGAAATATAGGGTTATCATAACTAATTAATTTAGATGTTATCTGGAATTAAGACATTAGGATAATCAAATTTTAAAATTATTCTAGAACCATATTGAGGGAATTTAATTGCTTTCAAAATATTAAAAAAAAAAAATTTTAAAATCCAAAAATCCGAAAAAATTGTACTTTTTCTTGTTTAATGGTAAGTTATTCTCTTTTCCCTATCTTTTGTGTTTCCTCTTTGTGAATAGTTGTTTTGTTTTGTTTTCTCTTTCTTCCAAGTTTTTCTTTAGTTTTCACTCTCCCTGTAACCTCACTAACCAGTTTGCTCAGGCTAAAACGTGTTCTTCTCTGTAGTTGCATGACTCGATCTTCAGAAGCTAACCTTGAAACACCAGTTGAAAATCCTGAACGAATCATTCGCACAGCTAATAGGCGAAGAACAGAAATGGCTGCTGAAAGACCTACCCTAGAATCCTACATCCAGCCACAGACTATCCCAGTCTCATCTGCCATCCGAATCCCTGGGAACCCTCGCTATGATCTTAAACCGAATGTGATCCAGCTGATTATAAATCGAGTTCAGTTTGGAGGAACTGCAGCCGAGAATCCGCTGGAACACCTATCTGATTTCTCTTCTCTCTGCGAAGGCCTCAAGGGAGATCATACTGCAGAAATAACTAAACTCAACCTTTTTCCCTACTCACTTAGGGACAGAGCTAAGAGATGGTTGGCCCAGCTACCTACTAACTCCATCACCTCTTGGGACGAGTTAAGCAAAGCCTTCCTAGAAGAGTACTACTCTGCAGCAAGAGTCCTAGAATATCGAAGGGCTCTGTCTAGTTTCACTCAAGCTGCTGATGAGACAGTGATCGAAGCTTGGGACAGATTCAAAGCTACTCAGGCTCTGCCCCCAACATGGACTTACCGAGGCATTGCTGATTCAGCAATTTTACGGGGGTATGTCAGACATGGGTAAGCAAATTCTCGATGGACTCAATCCCAGAGCGGTTTCAATGGAATGAGTGATGTAGATGCTAGAAACGCTCTGGAGAGACTCTACAGGAACAGCAAGAATTGGCGCACAAGTGGCCGAGCTAAGAAGCAACCAGTAAATGCGGTCGTTGCCTCCACTGATGATCAATTTGAGGCACTGAAGGCCAGCATTACTAATCAGCTGAATGCTTTCCAACAAGGGAAAAGATTCAGTCAGTATACCAAGTCTGCGAATTTTGCCAAGGACCACATTCAGTGGGGATTGTTATGGTAATGGGATATTAACTGTCCCAGAAGAGATGGAACAAGTGGACGCAGTGAATTCTGCTCCTATAGGAAATACCTACAATCCCACTTGGAAGAACCATCCGGGATTTAGCTGGAGAAACAATCCCGGGACTACTAACTTCCAGAAAAGAGTACCTCAGCAACTGCCATATCCGCAGAACCAGCAAGTCGCTCTGCCTGCACCAAGGAACTACATCGTTCCAGCTGATCCCATGCAAGAATTCAGAGACATGCTGAAGAGCATTTCCGACTCCAACAAGGAAATGATAGAGTCCAACAGAAAGATTCAGGAAGCTCACGCAGAAAGAATCCAGCAGAACGAGAATAGACAGAAGCAGACCGAGCAAACAATCAGAAACACACAAGCTGCTATACAAACTTTAGAGAGGCAGATGGGTCAGCTATCCACCCATTTCTCTCACAGGTCCCAGGGAACGCTACCAAGCAACACTGAGACCAACCCTCAAACTGAATGCAAGACCATCACTCTAAGATCTGGTAAAATTCTATCTCCATCTCCACCCAAACCATCTGACCCTCCTATTCTTGTGCAGGAACCAGAAGAAGGCTCCAAGGACCCAACGCCGACGGATGTCGAGATCGAAGTAGCAAGGAAAGGGAAGACGGAGTTTATTCCTGAGTACCGGCCAAAAGTACCTTACCCTGCCAGACTTATGCACAATAAAGATAAGGAGCAATTTGAAAAGTTTCTTAGGAATTTTAGTCAGATTCATGTTAATTTACCTTTACTTGATGTTATTTCTGAAATGCCAAAGTATGCTAAGTTTTTAAAAGAAGTTGTTAGTAATAAAAGAAAATTTGACATGGACAAGGTGGTTCTTAATGAAGAATGTTCGGCGGTTCTGTTGAATAAACTACCGTCTAAACAGAAAGATCCTGGTTGTTTTACCTTGCCATGTACAATTGGAAATATTACTAACATGCATGCATTAGCAGACTTAGGAGCTAGTATTAATCTTATGCCATCTAGTTTATTTGATAAATTAGGATTGCATGATTTGAAAACGACTAGGATGTGCATACAACTTGCAGACAGGACAGTCAAAATCCCCAAGGGAATAATTGAAGACCTCTTAGTAAAGGTCGGAAAATTTGTATTTCCTGTGGATTTCGTTGTCATGGACATGAATGGGGAAGGAGGAGTGCCCCTGATCCTAGGTCGACCATTTCTAGCCACCTCAAAAGCATTAATAGACGTCAGTAATGGTCAAATCAAGTTAAGGGTAGGAAATGATGACATCACTTTTGATCTAAATGAGACCCTTAGGTATCCCATGCATTTAGATGATACTTGTTTTTGTGTGGATGCCATGGAACACTTGATTGCAATTAACGTGACAGACCTATGCTCAAACTATCAATTCTAAGTGAGGACTCCCTAGAATTAGAGGAGTCTGAACTTAGCTCTTCTGAAAATGAAATTACTTCTGATAGTTTCACTGAGATAGGTGATGATGAGATGAAGAAAGAACGAACCTCGTTTGAAGATCCACCAGACTTGGAACTGAAGGAACTACCCACTCATCTGTGCTACGAATTCCTAGATGACAACAAGAAACTTCCCATTATTCTTGCAGCTGATCTGACTGCAGAACAAAGGAAGCTGACTGTGGACATGTGCAGAAAGCATAGAAGAGCCTTTGCCTACAAAATTGCGATATCCCAGGTATTAATCCAAGCTTTTGTTCGCATAAGATTCTTCTAGAAAATGAGTATAAGCCATGTGTGCAACCTCAAAGGAGGTTGAATCCTAATGTGTGTGATGTTGTTAAGAAAGAAGTCATTAAACTGTTAGATGCAGGACTTATCTACCCTATCTCAGATAGTGAGTGGGTAAGCCCGGTGCAGGTAGTACCTAAGAAAGGCGGTATAACAGTTGTTAGGAATGAGCATAATGAACTAATCCCTACAAGAACTGTAACTGGTCATCGTGTATGCATAGACTATAGAAAATTAAATACGGCCACACGAAAATCACTTTCCCCTTCCTTTTATTGACCAAATGTTAGAAAGATTATCTGGACACATGTTTTATTGCTTTCTTGATGGGTTTTCTGGTTATTTTCAAATTCCTATTCCCCTGAGGACCAGCATAAAACTACATTCACATGCCCTTTTGGAACATTTGCATATAGAAGGATGCCTTTTGGTTTGTGTAATGCACCTGCTACATTTCAACGTTGTGACTGCTATCTTTGAGGACATGTTAGGAAAATCTATGGAAGTATTTATGGATGACTTTTCTGTTTTTGGTAATATTTGAGGTTTGTCTAAAGAACTTGGAGTTAATGTTGAAACGTTGTATAAAATCTAACCTGGTTTTAAATTGGGAAAAATGCCACTTCATGGTAAAAGAGGGAATCGTTTTAGGACATAAGATCTCACACCTAGGTATGGAAGTAGATAAGGCAAAAATTGAAGTATTTCAAAACTACCTCCTCCCAAAAATGTGAGAGCCGTTAGGAGTTTTTTGGGACACGCTGGCTTTTATCGTAGGTTCATAAAAGATTTTTCATTAATAGCCAGGCCGTTGACCAATTTACTCGGAAAAGATGTTCCATTTGTCTTTGATGAGAAATGTCTAAAAGCTTTTAATAGACTTAAGGAACTCTTAACTACTGCACCTATCATGACATCACCTGATGGAGTCTACCTTTTGAGCTTATGTGTGATGCTAGTGACTATGCAGTAGGAGTAGTTTTAGGACAAAGACATGATAAGAAATTCATGTAATATATTATGCTAGTAAAACCTTAACTGATGCTCAGGAAAATTACACTACGACAGAAAAGGAATTATTAGCAGTAGTATATGCATTTGATAAGTTTCGATCCTATCTAGTCCTGTCTAAAACTATTGTTTATACTGATCATTCGGCACTAAAATACTTGTTCAATAAAACCGACGCAAAACCAAGATTGATTAGATGGGTTTTATTGCTTCAAGAATTTGACATAGAAATCCGGGATAAGAAAGGGGCAGAAAACTTAGCCGCAGACCATTTGTCTAGGTTAGAAAATCCGACCCTAGAAGCCATTGATGAGACAATCATATCTGATAAATTTCCGGATGAGAATCTATGTGCATTATCTGCTATTCTCACCCCCTTGGTTTGCAGATATAGCAAATTACTTGGCAGCCCGGACTCTCCCTAGTGATATCACTGCTCAACAAAGAAGAAAATTCTTTGCTGACCTGAAATATTACTATTGGGAAGATCCTTTTCTATTTAAAATATGTGCAGATCAGATGATCAGAAGATGTGTATCTCAAGAAGAAGGTTTCCAAATTCTGGAACATTGTCACTGCGGACCAACGGCGGTCACTTAGCTGCAACCAATACGCCCGAAAGTGTGTTAGAAGCAGGCTTTTACTGGCCTACCATATTCAAGACGCCGCAGCATTTACAAGATCGTGCGATGCCTGTCAGAAAGCGGGACCATATCCTCTCGAGATGGTCTACCCCAACAAGCAATTCAAAGTGTAGAAATATTTGACATATGGGGTATAGATTTCATGGGTCCGTTTCCTTCCTCTTTTGGTATGAAGTACATCTTAGTAGCTGTAGAATATTTTTCAAAATGGCCTGAGGCACAGGCCCTACCTACTAATGATGCTAGAGCTGTATGTAAATTCCTTAAGCAGATTTTCGCCAGGTTTGGATGTCCAAAAGCCCTAATTAGTGATCGAGGTACGCACTTCTGCAACTCTCAATTGCAGAAGTACTCAGCATACGGAATTCAGCATCGCATTTCCACAGCCTACCATCCTCAAACCAACGGGCAGGCTGAGGTAACCAATAGGGGAATAAAGAGAATCCTAGAAAAGACCGTGGGTGTTAACCGTAAGGATTGGGCCAATAAACTGGAGGATGCATTATGGGCCTTCCGTACAGCATACAAGACCACTACGGGGTTCTCACCCTATCGACTAGTCTACGGAAAAGCATGCCACCTTCCGGTTGAACTTGAACATAGAGCTTACTGGGCAGTGCAAAAATGCAATCTCGAATAATTGCTAAGGAACACCGGATTCTACAACTCAACGAATTGGATGAGTGGAGGCTCAAAGCCTACGAGAACTCACATCAGTTCAAAATGACAAGTAAACTCCGGCATGACAGACGACTCAGAGCCCAGAAAAATTTGAACCAGGCGATAAGGTATTGTTGTACAACTCACGTTTAAAATTCTTCCCAGGAAAGCTGCGTAGCTGTTGGTCAGGACCATTCACAATAGGAAGTATCACCTTTCGGAGCATGTGACATCATGGATTCTGACGGCATTATTCAAAAAGTAAACGGACAACGCCTGAAGATTTACAGAGAGCCGTTTGACTCGTCCGAGCAGATTGTGGACTTCACAGACTAAGGGAGTATCTTTTCATTTTATTTCTTGTTTTTGTTATTTCTATGTTCCTTCTTACCCGTAGTTAGTTGAATAAGTGTGGGGTAAGAATCTTTTAATGTGTTTTATTTCTTGTTTTCAAATAAGTGTGGGGTAGATAGCATGAACACTGAGGACAGTGCCAAACTTAAGTGTGGGGTAGCAGTGCACGGTGCACTGTAGCAGTTTGAAGCAGTTTGAAAAAATTTTCGCATGCTTTTGCTTGTTTTCCCCGTATTTTCACACCCTTCCAAAATTTTTCAAAATTTTTCCGTCTTTCAGACTTCTAAATGCAGTATGCTTGGTTAAACAATTGCTTATGTCTATGATATGTAGGTAGTATGTTATGGTTAGTAGGAGATAATTGATAGCTATCTTGGACTAATTGATTAGGAATAGGGAATTCCTGATAACTGAGCACAACCTTGTCTGGATTAGAGACCTCAACCAATTGCCCATTCGAGACTCCACTAGATAAAATTAGACCAGTTGTGGATATATTGGCAGTTAGAATGACTAGATGAGACTCTGAGCTAAAAGTGAAAAGAACTTAAGGAAGTTAATTACAATAGGGTAGTTTGCCAGCGGCCTTCGCTACTCGAGCACCACTCCTTCGGGGAACTTAAAGCCTGATGCCCTAAGGTCGTGTAGATCTGGGAGTCATCGGAGTGGGACTCGCTACATGGGTAGTTGAAGTTGACGTGTTCTAAGCAAACTCGAAATACCCTGAATCTAATAAGAAAATAACTAAGTGCTAAAACATTAAAAATCTGATCACCAAAGCTCAGAACTCAGAAAGTTATCTGTTGTCAGTATGTCTAGCGATAGGTCGAAGTATTATCTGGTAGCAGTTAAGACAAGAGTTCATTGTGTTGACTATCTGGTCTAGACTAGTACACACACTACACATCAGGAAGACCCTGTGACTAAGAAAAAAGTCCAACCTAGTTGTTGATTTGTTTTCTGCCTGATCATAACAAACTACTAGAGACATGTGAGACCTTGTCATAGCAACCTAACCAATCAGACCTGTGTTAAGAATTGTCTGAAGAATTTTTGGAATAAAAACATGATTAGGAATTTAAGTGACTGCACTACGGTTTAAAATCACTAACTCCATGTAGACTTTGCTTGAGGACAAGCAAAAAGCTAAGTGTGGGGTTATCTGATACGCTAAAATCGTATCACATTTTTAGCATGTTTTTATATATGTTTTAATGTGAAATTGAGAGTAAATGGACATTAATTGTTTACTATTTACTTGATTTCACGGTTTTTATGATTTTGGAAGTGTCAGGTGAAAAGTAGACGAAAACAACAATTCTGGGGCAAAAAGCAATTTTTGGAAATGTTGACCCGGTCAAAGGTCCGGGACGGGCGTCCCGAACCCGGGACGGGCGTCGACCCAGTCAAACCGCAGGACGGGCGTCCTGAACCGGGACGGGCGTCCCGAACCTGGTCAACGAATCAGGACGCGTCCCGAACCGGGACGGGCGTCCCGACCGCCAGAAGCTGTCCCACATCGAATTTTTCAGAATTTTTCACTCCGGAAGCTGCTATAAATACCCCAGGCCTCCAGCAGTTGAATTCATCCCTCTCCACTCGATCTGAGTCATTAAGTGGTTTCCAGTGTACAATTTTCCAGTACACAACTCACTCAGAGACTCGGATCTCAGTTTTTCTTTCTTATTAGTGTTTGTTTTTTCTGAGAAATAGTCTCAGATCTTAGGTTTCTATAGATAGGTTCGTTTCCGGTATTCATAGAATACCCGGGTTTCGTTAGAGACCCTAAGAGAGCTCTAGGCGTTCGAGAGTCAGTCCACAGGGCTGGGCTTAAGCTGGGTATTAAGGTAAAACCCAGTTACTAGGCTGAGGAAGCGTCCTCCGAAGGTTCTGGTGAGCAGAGTCAGAGGAGGCAGTACAACATATACAGCAGTACGCTCTGCGGCGAGACTACGTAAAGGGTGATTTCTTTATGGCATCAGTCCCCATACCCCTCTCTTATATGTTGTTATTGTTTTTCTCTAAATACTTATTATGAACATCTGATTATGATTTTTATGAATAGTTGTTTTTATGTTGAAGTTGTTATATTTTTCCGGAAATAGCCACCTGCTAAATATTCACTATGTCTGCATGTTTAATGTGCTCTTTTAAACTAAAGTTAGGGTTATAGACAATTCCTAACCACGGTCTAATAATAACCTGTTTAGTTTAACAGGCATCAATTAGTATTGGTGTCTGCCATGCTAGATAAAATAACATGTTGAACACCCTGCCTGTTAAAGTAGTCTAGGTAGGGGCCGAGCTGAGTCCGATTATGCCGGCGGCTAGGGCAAGCGGTATGATCCCCGAAGTGACATAGGGCTTTCATGGATGCCTTCGTCCCGAACCGTGAGTAGGGCCGTCATTAAGGTAGGGCGGTTTATTAGAGACCTCGGATGTGGTACGCCTTTAGACACAGAACATAGTTGCAATCCAGGCTAAGATGCATCTAAATACTCGAATATAGGTCAATCAACATATAGGAACAGTATAACATAGAATCAGAATTTATCTTTAAAACACTTCTAGGGTTAATTAGACTTGAACCTAGTGGAGAATGGATCACCCTCTCATCAAAGTATTTGATGAAGATTGCATAACTGGATCATAAGATAAGAGTTAGGATAAGAGGCTAGTTACTACTAAGTCGTTGCCACTTCCCTGGGAGTACGATAATTAACTTAGTAAAATCGTAGATACTTTCCAATAGACTAGCTACACGATAGGTACTCTGCCTTAGATTCTGGCTGATTAAGTGACACCATAAGACTAAAAGTGACAATTAGTCAATCACAGTCCTTAATTAATCATAATCGACATAGGGTAAAATAACACCTATTTAGTACGTCAACCGGAATCGCATCACCAAGGATTCCACGTTGGCAGCCCGGTTCAAAATTGCACCACCAATGAACGAAGCTGTGTATCAATTTGTGAAATGAATGTTGTTAAGGGGAGGAGTTCTAGTTGAAATTTCTCATGCTAACTCCCTTAAAGCCTCCTCCCTAGTAGGCATTTCAAACCCCGGGCGAAGCCACGAAGGTCCTGATTCATCCACAGAGGCTCCATCTCCAACCTCAACACCAGGAACAGGTGGTACTTCCTCTTGAACCTCCAGTGCAAGGTTCTCCTCGGGTGCTTCGTCAGGAAGAGTAGGTGAAGAGTCAGCAGAGGTACAGTAGTAGAAGGACGAAGAGGTGAAGTCCTTCTCCTCTGGCGAGGGAGGAGTTGCTCCTCTTCATCCTCATCATCAGATGGGGTGATTTCGATGGAGCCCGGGGTTACCTCCCTTTGAAGTTCAGCGGGGACAGATGGAGGAGTCCTAACTCTTGAGCCCCTATCTCTTGGACGTCGGGGGTTCCTACCCCAACGTGAGGTCCTACCAGCAGAGGAGGAGTAAGTCATAGGCATGTCACCCGCTGCCCCCCAGTCTATCAGCTTTGGAGG
>JAPHNG010000498.1:0-11681 GCA_027405835.1 Asclepias syriaca
AATATATATTTAACTAAAATATTTTATAAAAGACTTTGATTGTAAATATAATTTTTTAAGTTAATTATTTTAACACTAATGTAACCTTAACTTTTGCATTTTTGTTTATATTCTATTTAACAGGTTCAACTCTAAAAGAGATCGGAAACTTAACTAATCTACAAATATTATATTTGTCTGACAATAATCTCACAGGTATAAACAATATCAAGAATTACTATATTCATTACTATAATACAATTTTTAATTTAAAATTTGTGTTTTTATCTTATTTTTTCCTTTTAATTTAAGATTTTATGTTATAATCTTTCTTAATTTCGTAACAATATATATATATATATATATATATTGAGCCGACATAAATCCGATTTGGGAGATCAGAAAACCTCTCCGGTGACATAAATACCCCTTTATGGACTCCATAAAGGGGAGATGTTACACCATCATTCTCCCATTTATGCCCCGTTACACCTAAACGGTTAAAACGGTAGAATTATTATTCATAAAAAGTCCATAACGGTCCAGTGCCATAATGGCCCAATCAATGACCAAGCCCATATAAAAAGGAGACCCAAACGGAAGGTAAGGGACAATTTACAATTTTCCAGATATCCATTATACACTCTACTGACTTAAACATCGGAGAGTTCACGGGGTACAAACTCCCCACTGAACTTATTTTGCAGGTTAATTCAAAGCCAAGTGTGCTATTCCGAAGTACCACACAGGTTCAGCGAAGTACCACATAGAGTCTGCGAAGTATCACATCCCGACGTTTATACTTCGCCAATTCATTTACATAGCTCTCCGAATTCCTAGCACTCTGAAATTACCTTTTTACCCCTTGACAGATTCGTGCAGAATCAGTTTGGTTCCGTTACCGGGAACGTTTTCAATACTCAAACATTCACCCCTCACTTTCTACTTATCATGTCTCAATCTGAAGGACACACAGTTCGTCAATCTGCTCACCAGCAAGAGAAGACAAGGACAAGAATTTCTGCTTCTTCTGCTTCAAGTTCTGGTCGTCGTCCGGTGTCGGAAAGGCTTGGACCACTACCAGCAACATCCCGACGTTCGTCTGACTTGAGAAACCAACTCAACTCCAAGCGGATAGAAGAAGCAGAGAAGGAATTAAGGAGGTTACGTCAACTCCAGTTAGATGAAGAAACCAGGCGGGATCAGGAACTCTCTCAAAAATGGCTACAGTTGAGAGCAGAATTCCGGCAAGCCGGGGTAGAGCTTCCCCCACCAAGGTTGCCTGGAAGTTTAGATCACCCACAGCGGACCCACACCGCGACAAAAAGGGACGATAGTAGAGTACATGCGAGCAGAAAAACAACTGCTAGCGAAGTAGGGGAAAGTCACACTCCCCTAAGCCAGTGTATAAAAAGACGGCTAAAAAGCGATCTCCCGAAGGCAGCCCGGAAGTCGCCAAAAATCCTACAAAAGTCCAAAAGTCCAAATCAATTGAGATGGGGCCTTTCGTTAAATGGATTCGAGACGTTGTTCCGGACCCTAATCTTATGCTTAAACTTCCCCAATTTGTTTTACACTGGCTCAGCGAAACCCATTGAGCATATTTGTCGATACAAAGCAGCCATGGGATTAGTCTCCAGCAATGAGGCTATTCTATGTCGTGCCTTTCCAACTACTCTAGCAGATAAAGCAGTAACCTGGTTCACGTCCCTTAAAAAAGATTCCATCGATTCATGGGACACTTTGGAAAAAATGTTCTTAGATAAATTCAGCACTGCGGGAACAATTCCAAAAACCAGGGGTGACCTGGCCAACATTAAGCAGCGAGAAGGTGAATCGTTGCTTTCATTCGTGGATAGGTTTAAGAAAACCTATGAGGAGATCGAGGGTATCAGCCAAGACACAGTGATCACATGTTTCGAAGGAGGGTTCAGGTCGCGAATGCTATACACCGAGCTCCAACTCCGCAGGCCGGAGACGATTGGAGAAATGTTCGATGTAGCCAGGAAAGTAGCCCTGGCTGAAGGCAGTGCGACTGAGCCAACTTGGCGAAGAAAAGACAAACAGCCTGAACCATCGAAACAGGCGACCTCAAATTTTCCACAGCGGAAGGACAATATTCGAGGTAAGAAACTGGAGACGTTTACGCCTTTAAACGTCTCAAAGGAAAGTTTAATTGCAGTCTTGAAGGAGAAACACGGAGTTCGGGACCCCGCACCAATGAAAGCACAGTCATATACCTCGCGGGACAAGACCAAGTTCTGTGGATTCCACAGAGACTATGGTCACACAACTGAGGAATGTTTCCAACTTAAACGAGCCATCGAAAAGCTCATTCAGGAAGGGTGTTTAAAGGAGTACATCGCAGGCGTACAACAGCAGAAAGATAAGGGAGAAAGGGTAATCAATATGATTAACCCAGAAATGGGCTCGGTGAGGAAAATAAAGAAAAGAATCTATAATCTCACTAAATCATACCTTGTCCCGAAGTATGAATTCGAGCATCAAGAAGTCATTACTTTCACCAACGAGGAGCTAGCGAGTAATGAGGAAGCAAAAACCAGTCCCATAGTCATAGAAGCAGGAATGACCAGAGAAGGGATTGACAAATGCACGGTGAAAAGAGTTTTAGTGGACACGGGAGCCACCAGAAACATCATGTACCGGAAATGCTTCGAAGAAATGGGTCTGAAAGATAAACACCTCAAGACCAGTCGTATGGTGCTAGAAGGATTCACACCTCAAAAAGTGCCTGTAAGGGGAACGGTAAGACTGCAGGTCACCCTTGGCGAGGGCGATAAAGCTCGAACAGAAGAGGTTAAGTTTTACGTAGTGGACTTAGAATCTCCTTATAACGCCATAGTAGGGACACCTTTCCACGCAGCTTTTGATCTAGTTATTTCCACTTCACATCAACAAGTGAAGTTCCACACCTCACGAGGTGTCGGATTTGTAAGGAGCAGCCCTCGGAGTTTGTTAGGACAAATAATGAAGATAAAAAGGAAGAGGGACTCCCCCGAAAAATCCGGAAAAATCAACATGGTGACAGAGGAGCATCACCACGAAATGATGATTGATCCTGAAAAGATTAAAAGAGTCAATGTGTCGACAGAAGGGCTCCACCATGAAGCTACCAACGATCAAGAGGCGAAGGGAAGAAGAGATGCCGAAAATCATAGCTCTGTCTCTAATCCCGAAGTATCAAAGGATAAAGAATATGATGAGGTAGAAATAAATCCTACTTATCCCGAGCAACTCGTCAAGATCGGGAAAGATATGCCAGACAAATTCAGACAGGAACTCATCAAATTTCTCAAAGAGCATCAACAGAACTTCGCGTGGTGCACGGAGGATATGCCTGGAATCGATCCCTCCATCTCAGAACATGCCTTAAATATCGACCCGAAGTATCGTCCAATCAAGCAAAAGTCAAGGAAGTTCGGGGATGACAAAATACAAGGCATGAAGGAGGAAGTAAATAAACTTCTGCAAGCGAAGTTTATTCGTGAAGTCCAGTATCCCACCTGGCTGGCCAATGTAGTCATGGTGAAAAAGTCTACCGGAAAATGGAGAATGTGTGTAGACTACACCGACCTCAACAAAGCTTGCCCCAAGGATTGCTATCCTCTACCTCGGATCGATGCGCTGGTAGACTCCACAGCAGGATATGAATACCTGAGCTTCATGGATGCGTTCTCGGGGTATCATCAAATTAAAATGAAGCCCAGTGACCAAATACATACTTCGTTCCGTGCAGCAGGGGCCGTTTACTGCTACAACGTCATGCCCTTTGGATTAAAGAACGCAGGGGCCACATATCAACGGATGATGAACTATATCTTCCAAAGTCAAATCGGAAGAAATATGGAAGTGTATGTGGACGACATGGTAGTGAAAACAAAACGGCACTGCACACTTAGAAGATTTAGAGGAAGCATTCTCTAATTTGGCAAAGCACAACCTCAAACTCAACCCCACGAAGTGCACCTTCGGAGTAAAGTCTGGCAAGTTTTTGGGTTTTATGACATCAGAACGAGGGATTGAAGCAAACCCGGAGAAACTGGAGGCAATAGCTCGGCTCACTGAGCCCAAATGCGTGAAAGATATTCAAAGGTTGAATGGATGCATCGCGGCTTTGGGAAGATTCGTATCAAAGTCAGCAGAAAAATGTCTCCCACTTTTCAAAGCTTTGAAAAGTTCAAAGAATAGTTTCGTATGGACTCCGGAATGCAGTCAAGCATGGAAAGATTTAAAAAATTACTTGACAAACCTTCCTCTATTGCGACCTCCGTATTACGGAGAAACACTCTTCTTGTATCTATCATTTTCAGATGTGATTATAGCATCAGTATTAATAAAAGAAGAAGGAACAACACAGTTTCCCGTGTACTTCGTTAGCAAAGTTTTGAATGAGGCAGAAACTAGATATTCTAACATCGAAAAGTTGGCATATGCCTTAGTCATTTCCGCACGGAAACTGAGGCCTTACTTTGAATCTCATCCCATTGTAGTCTACACTAATGCCCCGCTGAGACAAATTTTTCATAAGCTAGATCAATCTGGGAGGATGCTACACTGGTCCATTGAACTGTGCGGTCAAGACATTACATTCAAACCCCGCACATCCATCAAAGTGCAGGCCCTGGCAGATTTCCTTGCGGAAGGTTCATTCACTGAAGATGACTTGGAAAAAACTGAACCAGCCAAAGAGCCATGGGAATTGAAAGTTGATGGAGCAGTCAACTCCAGCGGGATTGGAGTTGGACTGGTGTTGACATCACCAAATAAAGAGTACTCAGAAGAACGAGCTATCAAAATAAAGCCCGACATATCAAATAACCAAGCGGAGTACAAAACACTGCTAAAGGGATTGGAATGGGCACATAGTGCAAACATCCGAGCCCTCAAAGTCTACAGTGATTCGCAGTTAGTATTGAATCAAGTTCAAGGAACTTACACGGTACAATCGGAAGGATTACAGCCTTATGTAGACAAGGCTAGAAGTTGGAAGGATAAGTTCTCTTTTTTCTCACTATCTCTGATCAGTAGGAAAAACAATCAACAAGCAGATAGGCTGGCAAAGATTGCTTCAGGGGAGACTCCCAACGAAGATGATATTTCTCGAAGATGCATCTGGGGAACGCGAAGTTATACAGTGCCTACACCTCACTTCAACGAGTTGGGACGAAAAAATAAAAAACTTCATCCAACATGGGACTCTCCCAAACGATGCTACCCTGGCACGTCAGATCAAAAGATAGTCTGCGAGGTACGCTATTCATGATAACATACTGTACAGACGGTCTTTCACTAGACCTCTACTTCGATGTGTTCCACCTTCTCAAGTAGAGGATTTGTTAGCCGAAGTACACGAAGGCGTGTGTGGAGGACATCCGGGGGCTCGAGCTCTAGCAGAACGGGTTATTAACCAAGGATATTATTGGCCCACACTTAGACAAGATGCCAAAAGGTATGTTAAAAAATGTGACACTTGTCAAATTTTTGGTACGGTTCCGAATCTACCATTAGTGGAGCAAACCCCAGTCGTGGCGGCTTGGCCTTTCGACATGTGGGGTATGGATTTAATGGGAAAATTCCCAAAGACAAGAAGCGGCTGTGAATATTTGGTGGTAGCAGTAGACTATTTTTCGAAATGGATCGAGGCCAGGGCACTAACAAGTCCCACGGAAGAAAATGTTTCCAAGTTTTTTCGCGAACAAGTGTTGTGTCGCTTCGGAATACCCCGCGCGGTAGTCACGGATCACGGAGTACAATTCTCCACTAAATTTACGTCAGAATGCCAACGGTTGCACATCAAGCATTGGAAATCATCTGTGGCACACCCTCAAGGGAACGGACAAGCTGAAGCAGCCAATAAGTTGGTGTTAGCAGCATTAAAAAAGAACTTGGAAGGGAAGTCTAACAAATGGGCTGATGAATTGAACTCTGCTCTATGGGCAGTACGCACTTCGACTAGGGGCCCCACTGGAGAAACAGCTTACTCTTTGGTGTACGGATCAGAAGCTGTAGCACCAGCCGAAGTAGCACTGCCCACAGCTAGGGTAGCCATGTATAGCCAAGATGCTAATGAGGAAAGAAGAAATCTGGAATTAGACCTACTAGAAGAGAGAAGGATAGCAAGTCGCCTAAGGTCGCAATCATTCAAGGAAAAAACTAAGAAAATTCACGACAAAAGGCTATTCAAACGACCCATAAAGGTCGGGGACTGGGTACTACGAAAAATTGAAGGCACAACACGACATATACAAGCAAACAAATTGACCCCGAATTGGGAAGGCCCGTATCTCGTGAAGCACGAAGTAAGACCCGGCACTTACAAGCTCATGAACAAGGATGGTGTCCTACTCCCAAATCCGTGGCATGTAAATCACCTAAAAAGGTACTTTGTATGAAATACATCTGGACGAAACGTCCCGAATAACAAATCATTTGAGGCAAGTCCTTAAATTCCAAAAGCGAAGTTTCATTTTTGACTTTTGAGCATAGTCTCAGTTATTATTCAAGTCAAACTCGAGCACGACAAAAAAAAATCAGGCTAAAATCTGATTCACGCGCAATGCCGTGGTTGCGAGGTACCGAGTCGAGGCTTCACACGCAAGGCCGTGGTTGCGAAGTACCAAGTCAAGGCTTGGACACATACTAAAAGCATACTCGAGGTATTGAAATACACGGGCACCATGGTAAGTACTTAAAAGTACTATTGCGATTCTCTTGCGAAGTATTAGATTTGAAATGTTAGTAAAGTTTTTAGCAAATTGGAATATCAAATTCAGATCCAGTACTTGATAAATTATTTGAAGCATCAAAGTTTAAACTCATCAATTGGTAGATTTTATTGCCATGGAAATATAAGAAGTGTCATAAAAATATCAAGAAGTTAAAATAAAACAAACACTTGGAAAAATTCATGATATTGAAAACCAATCTTGGTTACGAAAAATAATACATATATACAAAGTTAAGGAGCAGCAGAGCTAGAGCCTGGAACATCAGACTGAGGCCCTTCACCCAACAAATCCCAGAAAGTAGGAGTAGAAGGCCGCGGTGGGATCCAAACAGGTTTTCCTCTTCTCTCATCCCTCTCCCGGAGTGCTTCTAACTCCTCAGGAGTGAAAGGAACAAAATCTGCTCCGTCGCGACAGAAGCTATTGTCGAAATTGGATTTGAAGGCTTGAAGGAGGATTGACTTATCTTCAAAAAATGGATGCAATTGTCTGATGACATGAACACATCCCTTGTCTAGGACGGAGCGAGCTTCAGCCTGATACTCAGAGGAATTGCGAAAGTCTTCAATGATCTTCTTTTTAAATTCCTCTGACCGACAGTGATCCAATTCCTTCTGCAAAGATAGTCGGTTGGCAGCTTCATCTCTGTCCAATTTAAACTTCTCTCTCTCCTCCAGCCAATAATTCCTTTCAACGTTCAGACTGGCTACTTCCTCTTTTAACCCTGCCAGCAACTTCCTCCTCTCCTCTGCTTCGTTGGCGTAGTATTCCTTATCAGCAGTCAACGATTCTATTATTCCAGATTGTTTGTTTAACTCCTGCTCCAACGAAGACAGACGAGGCTCATTGATACTCCTCCACTCCGTATCTGCTGCTGCCTGCTTCGTTTGCTCAGTCACTCGAGATCTGGATATATGAAGTGCTAAGGAAGAAGCCTACAAAAGGAAAAGAGGTCAAAAATCATACCCCGGAAAAACTCAAGAAACAGAATAAAAAAAAAAGAGCATACCCGAGCAAACAAAGCCCCAAGGCGGTTAGTAGCCTCTTCCACAGACATCTCGCTCATACTAGCCAGACTGCTCGGGTCATGAGCACGTTCCAGAATAGCTTCACCAACCAAGGCTGCGACATAAGGATTGTTGAATCGAAGGTTGGTAAGCGGCGGAGTCCTCTCCACAATCTCCATGGCCAGAGACTTGAAATCCTCTATCTCTGTAGGTAACTCAAACCCCGGCTGAAGCCAAGAAGGGCCAGGAGATTTGGAATTTACCTCAGGTTCAGCTGCCGGATTATCCTTCCCGTCATCAACAGGGGAAGGCTCAACCGGAGTTGAGACAGAACCAGGTTGAGCTGCCAGCGGGACTGCCTCCATAACTTCTTCCGAAGCTGGCAAGGTAGGTGACAAGGGAGAAGAGTCTTCAGGAAAGTCCCGAGGTAAGTCTTCTGCAGGACGTCTAGGCGAGGTCCTTCTCTTTCGGCGAGGATGAAGTCCTTCCTCCAACGAAGCTTCCTCGCGACTCTGGAGCTGGACGCGGGGTTTCATCCCAGGGCCTTCGAACTCCCCTGCTCCGTTTGGGAACCTCAGCAGATGAGGCGTATGTCAACGGAGTATCCCCAGAGGCACCCCGATCTATGAGCCTAGGGGGAAACCGAGGAAGGGAATTCAGGTGAGTCTGACGGACATCCCTCTCCTCCTCCCACTCTCCCCAAATGGTTTTGAACATGGTTGGACCTACAAACAGAAACAAAGAAGTCAATACCGAAGTAAAAAAAAAAAGTGTAAAGTATACCCTTGCCGGTTCGACAACCCCGACCCAGAGAACAAGCATCACATTGGTACGAAAAAACACCCCCGGGGTGTATAGTCCAATCTTCATTTGGCTCCTCCTTCGGGAAGCCTAACTCTTTCTTTCTATCCGATAGACCTGGTCCTATCCCACACCATCTCAGACTCGACTCACTAAGTAAATCAGTAGAGGAATACACCAGGGTCTGTTTCTTTCTATCATCTCCTAAGTCTCGGGTGATTATTTCTAAGAAGGCCTTTTCCGAATGGTTAAGTGTAGAGGGATATTGGATTTGAGGCCATTGAAAATTCTCATTTACATAAGGACGAAACGGAAAACCAATGCGGGATTCTATCATCATCCATCTTTCCTTAAACTCTACTTTGTTAGGAGGAGAATCAAAAAGTAAAACCCTATTCTTACGGGGACGAATAGAAAGGATATTATCTGCCATCCGGAGTGAAGAAAAGAACATGCTAAGAATATTGTCAGTAAGCTCGAAGCCTAATCGACGACAAAGGCAAATTAAACAGAACATCGTGCGAACTGCGTTCGGATGAACCTGTCCTGGTTGAGCTCGAGCAAAAATTAAAAAATCGGCAAAAGCGGGGTCCATAGGAAGATGGAAACCCAATTCGAAATGAGCTAAGGGGACAGGAATGTGATGAAGGGACATTTTTCCGGCTAAGGGCTGGACAAAGACTCTGTAAATTCTAGGGTCAATACTATACTTACGAGCGAAAGATTCAGATTGTTCCCTAGTTACTCTATTTCTACTTAAGGGAAAGTCAGAAGAGGGACCGGGCAAAGGCGGCTGAAAGGGAACTCCTTCTGGAACTTCACCCCGGGCAGCCCTCCTGGCCACTGTGACTTTTGGTCGAACAGGTTGAGGGCTCCCAAAACCTTCCTCCATCAAATCCTCAACTTCCCTATTACCTTCTTTTCGAGCAGCCATATTCTACCTGCGAATGGAAGCCCAATACTTAGAACTCCATGCAAGTACAGGGCTACCCGAAACTGGCAACCTAAAGCCCCACCAGTCTCACAAAAATACAGAACCAATCCCAGAAAAACAGAAATAAACATTTCAAAACCATACAGTATTAAAACCCATCACCGTAAGCAGACAGAACTTACCTTCTTAAGACGATTGAAGCCGAGAAGAAAAACTGAGGAAAGAGTTGAGAATGCTGAAGAACAGAGCAATCTTCAGAGCGTCAAAAGCAGAAAGAGTTGCAAGTAAGAGAAAATGAAAATATAAGGAAGAATGGACCAAGACACTTTGAGAAAAATCCCTGTAATGATTACTCACCAGAATCAAGGCATTGAGAAGGTAAAAAGGCTTTCTGCCGGCTGTCATTCTGACATTTATTACTGGGTATACACGAAAGGTCAGCAAATCAAAAAGACGGCTGATCCACGTCAAAACCCTTAGCTTTTCCAAAACGTCCAAAAGTTGTTAAGTGTCGACATAGCGCCGAAGCATCTCTCTTCTGTCCTTCGATACTTCGACGAGGGGCCACTGAGCCGACATAAATTTCCCCCTAAGTAAGATAACCGATTTGGGAGATCAGAAAACCTCTCCGGTGACATAAATACCCCTTTATGGACTCCATAAAGGGGAGACGTTACACCATCATTCCCCCATTTATGCCCCGTTACACCTAAACGGTTAAAACGGTAGAATTATTATTCATAAAAAGTCCATAACGGTCCAGTGCCATAATGGCCCAATCAATGACCAAGCCCATATAAAAAGGAGACCCAAACGGAAGGTAAGGGACAATTTACAATTTTCCAGATATCCATTATACACTCTACTGACTTAAGCATCAGAGAGTTCACGGGGTACAAACTCCCCACTGAACTTATTTTGCAGGTTAATTCAAAGCCAAGTGTGCTATTCCGAAGTACCACACAGGTTCAGCGAAGTACCACATAGAGTCTGCGAAGTATCACATCCCGACATTTATACTTCGCCAATTCATTTACATAGCTCTCCGAATTCCTAGCACTCTGAAATTACCTTTTTACCCCTTGACAGATTCGTGCAGAATCAATATATATAACTAAAATATATTTTAAAAATACTACAGTTATAAATATAATTTTTAAAGTTAATTATTTGAACACTAATGTGACCTTAAATTTTGCATTTTTGTTTATATTCTATTTAACAGGTTCAATTCCAAAAGAGATTGGTAACTTAACTTATCTACAAGTATTAGATTTGTCTAACAATAATCTCAGAGGTATAAACAATATCAGGAATTACTATATTAATTATTATAATACAAATTTAAAATTTGTGTTTTTATCTTACTTTTTCCTTTTAATTTAAGATTTTATGTTATAATCTCTCTTAATTTCATAACAATATATATATTTAACTAAAATATTTTTTAAAATACTACGGTTATAAATATAATTTTTAAAGTTAATTATTTGAACACTAATATGACCTTAAATGTTTCATTTTTGTTTATATTCTATTTAACAGGTTCAATTCCAAAAGATATCGATAGTTTAACTAATCTACAAGAATTATATTTGTGTAGCAATAATCTCAGAGGTATAAACAATATCAAGAATTAATATATTAATTACTATAATACAAATTTTCATTTAAAATTTGTGTTTTTATCTTATTTTTTCCTTTTAATTTAAGATTTTATGTTATAATCTTTCTTAATTTCGTAACAATATATATATATATTTAACTAAAATATTTTTTAAAATACTATCATTATAAATATAATTTTTAAAGTTAATTATTTGAACACTACTGTACCCTTAACTTTTACATTTTTGTATGTATTTTATTTAAAATGTTCAATTCCAAAAGAGATGATAAATTTAGCTACACTAAAAAGGTTAATTTTGTTTAACAATAATCTCATAGGTATGAATAATATTAAGAATTGCTATATTATTACATTTTATTTCATTCTATTTATCAGGTAAAGTGCCACAAGAACTCATTATGTTTCATTCTATTTTTTAGGTCTTATTCCAAAGTCAATTGGCGATATAATATCTTTAGAAGAATTAAATTTATCCTACAACAATCTCTCTGGTTTAATTCCTGATTCAATTAAAAAACTTTCAAACTTGAGAAAATTGAATGTAACACACAATAAGCTATCTGGTCAATTTTTCAAACTGTATC